>CANJKZ010000370.1:1290000-1407500 GCA_947471745.1 Closterium sp. Naga37s-1
TTCCTTTCCTCCCGATTTGATGTTGGAGACGGTGTAAGTATCTTCGATATAGTAAGCTGTTGCTGAGTACCTGCAAGCAGGCAAGGCACGGATGGAAACGTTGGAATCACTTTTGAGAAATACAAATAATGTGCTTGAATAGTATGTTGCTGTTGCTGAGTACCTGCAAGCAGGCAAGGCACGGACAAAAATAGCCTTTTCAGTCGCTTCAAAAGGCAAGAAACGAAGACAACAGCTCTCGGAATAGAATGATGTTGCTGAGCTGAATGCCTGTTTCTAGTTGAAAGAAGTCTGACATTTTGCAAGCAAGGCACAGACGGAAATGGTGCGAGGAGGAGAGGAGGGGTTGGAAGTGGGGAGTGGGGGAGTGCGGGGGGGGGCAGGGGTTTGAGGGGGGAAAGGGGGGAAATGGGTGGGGATGGGTCCTACCCGGGGACTCAAATCAGACCCTAGGTACTGTATGGAACAATAGCACCAGCAGATAGAGATACTTCCGTGAACAATCACACAGGGACGCACCTCTTGTTGACGACCTTTGAGTCGACTCAAGAGTCCCTAGGAAATCGCATGGAACAATAGCACCAGCAAATAGAAATCGAGCAGAGACACACCTCACTATCTTTCTGACATATTTCCCCGATGCACCAATGTCGCCGACCACCTTCCCCTTGAGTGTAGTGGGACAAATTCTTGAGTCGACTCAAATATAGAACTCAAACAAGACGCACCGCACTATCTTTGCGACAAATTTCCCCGATGCACCTATGTCGCCGACCACCTTCCCCTTGAGCCAAGTGGGACCCAATTTCGTCACGTACTTCCCTGGCAACGGGATTGGCAGGGATAGGGGCGCATGGGATAGGCGCAGTTGAGAAGGTAATACTACCAGAATCAGGGCATGAGACGCCCTGGTGGATCTAGTTTTGAGAATTCTCTAAGTCATGACAGAGCCGCACGAATCCTAGTAGCTACCACTTCGGAGGAGGAGGAGGAGGTGGCCGCAACTCGGTGCAACTCGGTGCAACTCGGTGCAACTTGATGCAACTCGGTGCAACTCGGTGCAGCTCGGTGCACCTGCTACCTTCTGCTGCTGGTAGTGCTGGTAACAGCAGGAGAAATGGTAGTACCAACGGTGTGCTACTTTTGGGCCGCCTCAGAAACTTTTGGGGCGCCTCAGAAACTTTTGGGGCGCCTCAGAAACTTTTGGGGCGTCTCAGGCTCAGAAACTTTTGGGGCGTCTCAGGCTCAGAAACTTTTGGCGCGTCTCAAAAGCAATGGGAGAAGTGGTATAGTACCGCAGGTGTACTAGCAGCGAAGAAAATGCAAAGAGCGCTGCGGACACCTACATACTGTTTTCCCTTTCCGCGCCAACGGCTTGGCTGAGCAGCAGACGCCGGGGTTGAAACGTTGCCGCGCGCCAGGAATGGCGGGGAAATTGGGGCAGACGAGACGGCAGTGAAAAACGCCGCACCTGACGGAGAGAGCAGCGCACGAGGGGGCAACATGAGGGGCGCACGAGGGGGCAACATGAGCGGAACACGAGGGGGCAACATGAGCGGAACACGAGGGGGCAACACGCGGGGAACACGAGGGGGCAACACGAGGGGCGACCTGACATGCGAGTGCTTACAAGACAGGAGAGTAATGCTTACAGAGCAGGGCGAAGACGAGAGGCGTCGGGCGCTCCATCATGTATACGAGGTCGCGAAATGAAAATCTGCCGATCTAAAATGTAAACCTGGTGCTCGTGATGCACGCGAATACGTGTACAAACTGCTCCGTCTCCCTCCAGCCTGAAAAACTCATCAGCCTGAGAGGGGGATCGAGGGTTCTGACTATGGGATGAGGCGCGCGCGGCAGTGAGGCGCACCGCCGATGAGGCGCGCGGCGCATCGGCGGTGGCACAACGTCCCGAATGAATAAAATTCGACGACGTCAACTGCTCTCGTCGCGTCGCGTAGCGTAGCGGTACGTGCGTTGACAATCACTTTGACAATTCTCATAAGTGATTTCGCGGCGTAGCCGTGGAAAGCGTTGACAATAACTTATGAGTTCTCAAGAGTGATTTCGCGTAGCGCTAAACAACGTGGAAAACGTTACTACGCGAGAAGAGCTGCAGCGGAAGGGGCGCACGCTGGCGGCGCGAAGTACTGTACTGCTGTATTCATCAGTCTGGTGTATAACACCTCGCTACGCACTGGGTCAAAAACGATGGTTTATTACACTCGTCTCCCCTGGAGCACGACTCGTTGGGCAGGGCAGGGAGCCTCACAAGGACCTCAGTCTCGCGCTGTCCCTGCTTTCCAGAATGTGCAGCTATGCTGCAAAATCCAGGTTTTCTTGCTCCCCTAGACCCCTTCCCAGGAAAACCTGTCTGAACCAAACGGCATCGAAATGGCTGCAGAACGGATGCATTTTGGGATGGAAAGGAATCGACAGACAAGGAAGCAACGAAACATATACACACGATGCTCAACCCCTGCGCGCGAATTTGTCCTGCCCCGGATGTAAAGTCTGCACCCGTGTTATTTTTACCAACCCGTTGCACCCACATTACAAGCTCCTCGAGCAAGTTGCAGTGGTTATGAACCAATAAGAACCACAGAAACCGAAGTCAAACAGAAGAGACCGAAGTCAAAATGTCAATGGAGAGTTACAAATGTTTTATAAGCCCTTTTTTGCTAGGTGCGACGTTGACGAAATTTGTGAAATGCCCAGAATCACTTAAAAGCCCCCTTCACAAGGCAACCTCGGGTTAGTCAAACGGGCATCGTGTGTACAATTGATGCCTGTTTGAGCCCCTCCCGGTTGCCTTGTGAAGGGGGCGTATAAGCTGTAACGAGCATTTCGCATAAGTTTCGTCAATTCGCAGCTAGCTAAAAAGGAATCGCAGGTGCTTATAAACAAGATCTGTTACCTTATTTGACTTCAGTCTCTTCTGCTTGACCTCGGTCTGTTCGTTACTATTGGTTGATAACCACGCGACGCGCTTATAACGTGGGAGCAACAGGCTGGGGAAACAACCTCGGGTGCAGCGTTTCCATCCGGCGCAAGGCAAATCCGCGTGCACTGGTTGGGCATCAATTGTATTTGTGTTCAGAGCAAATTGTGCTGTCGCTGCTACGGTGCTACCCCATCACGATCCTCCCAAGACAGGTGAATCAAGACGCGATAGCAAGCATGCGACTTTGCTGGTGTGATTGTGTTAGGGCGCGTGTGGTCTTACAAATTTGTGAAAGTTTATGTTTTTAGGTCGAATGTAGCATTTGAACAAAACTCGACTTTCCTTGCAGAGAAGTTCGAATCTTGGGTCTCCAACACAGACGAGTCACAATCACACACCCAAGGTCGAACACATAGATTCGACCTTTTTAGGGAGGGAAAATATGTCAATGGTAACTTACATGGGGCACTATAACGCGTACGGTAACGATTTCAACGCGTTTGGTAACTCGCTTAACGTGTTTGGTAACTCGCTTAACACGTTTGGTAACTCGCTTAACGCGTATGGTAACTATACACTAGCAGCCCATCATGTGAATGGTAACTACATGAAACTCCCGCCGAAATGATCCTGACAACGAGGAATTTATCGAGTTTGAACGTTTTTACGCACAGTTTTATCTTTCTTGAACAAGTCCCGCCGCGACTTTGAAGGACCCCGCTTGTTCTATTACCACGGACCAAAAAGTTTCAGAGCCGTTTTAAATATATAAGTAGCTCGTACTGTCAGAATCCCAACCACTAGACCATTGGGATAAAAGGGCTTGTTAAGTAGCGGGTCAGTGCGCCCATAACCCCCCAGGCCAACATGCCTGTAACCCTTCCCTAGGATCAATCGGGGATCACCAATGGACCTCTGACACCCCCCCGCACTGGGATGCCCGAAGTGCACACACTGGGATTCGAACCCGAGACCTTCGCTCTGATACCATGTCAGAATCCCAACCACTAGACCATTGGGATAAAAGGGCTTGTTAAGTAGCGGGTCAGTGCGCCCATAACCCCCCAGGCCAACATGCCTGTAACCCTTCCCTAGGATCAATCGGGGATCACCAATGGACCTCTGACACGTACAAAAACGGTTAAAATCATATTTTTGATAGCATGATTGCGAACTTGCAAAATGATTAAAAAAACATTCCCCGAAAGGACCTCGGGGCTTTTACTTTTTTTTTAGTAATTACTGCAATGTTGAAGATTTTTTTCATGTGGGAAAAATACACCTCTTTAGAATTACATATTTCATTATTTTTTTAAAGAACCATAAACGCCTTCTCGCAAGGAGTTTAGGGTCGCCTCTCAAATTCATTTGCCATCTGAAAGGGGTATAGATTTGTTTGCCCCGGCTGCACGATAGAATGAAGTACAAACAGTTTGCGGAAAGAGCGCCAGAATATCAGTTATGTAAGAACAGTTGTTTTCACAACACATACGTTTTTTCAATTAGCTTGAAAATCGGAAAGTGTGTCAGGATTTAGGAAAGTGTGTCCGAATTTCGGAAAAATGTGTCAGAATTTCGGAGAGTGTGTCAGAGGTTTCTGCTTCAAGATTCGTCAATTTAGTCTGACGCGAGCGGGAAAAACCAGAATCAGGGTCATTTTGGGCGAGGGTTTCTTCTAGTTACCATTCGCGTGATGGGCTGCTAGTGTATAGTTACCATACGCATTAAGCGAGTTACCAAACATGTTAAGCGAGTTACCAAACGCGTTAAGCGAGTTACCAAACGCGTTGAAATCGTTACCGTATGCGTTATAATGCCCCATGTAAGTTACCATTGACATATTTTCCCTTTTAGGGAAGGCGGCGAGCCGCCCGTAGGGGGTGTAGGTTACCTGGTACAACGCGATACGTCAACGTAATGCGCAACGAAACTCCGCGACCTTCGCAAATCAGTCGTGACTTTCGGGTGGCCTTCGTATGTGCTGGAAACAACACACACTCGCCTCACGTGCACCTGCACGTTCACCCGTGTGATTCGAGTTGAGTTCACATTTGACATTCGCACTTATGTGCCCCCAAAATTCTCATGCTTTCGCCAAAGCTTCTTGACGACATTGGCGAAGCTGGTAACCACTCAAAGTTCGACATTTTTTCCGAACTTGAAAATAGATCACACACGCCCTTAGGTCAGCGACGGATCGTTCACTGAGTTCGCGACTAGGTTACCATATTCAACTTCACGATCAGGTTGTACAATTATCACTCATATGCAGATACCAATTGTAACCTCAGTTTTGTTGCCTTTTGGACGTGATCTGACTGGGAACATGAAATTTGAGATGAATGGGTAGTGCGTCGACCTGCTTGGGCACAAAATAACCACGTGCGTCAGTGCGCACAAAAGTTCCAGAGCGCGATCCGGTGGTTCTAGCGAAAATCGGGACACGACTTCGCACGCACATTGCATTATCGCAACCCGAACATTGGGCTTTGCGATGAGAATTGACTGTCATTTTTTTATTCCTATAGTGCGGGAAAATTTTGTCTTGAGTGTTCTTAAAAACCTTGAGACTAAGGTTAAGTCTCTTATAGTGTCGCTTCGCGTCGCGCAAATCGGGGCACTGTTCTGGCGGGGTTGTCTCCCGCGCAGTGTATTGTGGACATGGGTGTCCATCAAGCGAAGACACCTAGTCAGTGAGTTTTTTGTGCCACAAAATGTAAATTAACTACACATACAAACAAACTCTACAACATGACGACACGTGACCCAGCCGGGAATAAAACCCTAGACCCTGATAATATAACTCCTCGCCACCCACTCAGTCAAAAGGAGGGTTATATTTGAGGCGCGCCATGGTTGCGCAGGAGCTTCCCTCACCTAAGTGGACGAGCAAGAAAACTAGTCAGCTAAGCTCCTGGGCAGCCATGGCACCAGCGTAGATCTCAGCCTCAGCACTAGACGAAGCCTCAGATGATGAGCGAGTATAGCTCCACGAGATAGCTCCAGAGCCCAGGCTGAAACATTAGCTCTGAGAAGACCTGCAAGTATCGTCGTCATCCACCCACAACGCGGCAGTGTGCCCGGTAATTCGCACTGGATGTAGTCCTACAAGCACAAGCCCCATGCCTGATGTGCTCGCCAACAGTTTGCTACCTTCTTAGCAGCCGTCCAGTGAACGAGACGACACAACAAAGCGGGCAAGGATGATAAGAGGATAGGCAAGGTCTGGCCGAGTGCACGTCATTAGGTACATGAAGCACCCCACAAGCTCTACGTACGGACCATTAGGCTCAGCCGGCTCGTCGGGAACAGGAGCAGTGAGCCTATGGTCAACAGCAAGAGGAGTAGGCTGTGTGGAGGAGAGCTGAAAGCCGAACCGCTGAAGGACCTCCTGCACCATGTGTGACTGAGTCAGAGTGATGGTGGGCGCTGTTCTGTCCTTGGTAATCCGCAAGCTAAGATAGTTGCGCAGCTAGCCAAGGTCAGTGCAGGTCTATCTCTTGTGCAGTTCAGCCTTCACTAAAGCCAGAGCAACCCTGTCTGCAGCAAAAAAGACCAAGTCGTCAACGTAAACAAGAATGGAGAAGATGTACAACATGATGGAGGAGACTGCCAGTTATTGTAAATAAATTGGTCAAGGTGACGAAAGATGGGAAGGAGTTTTCTTGATTCACTCATTGCTCTCTCCACCTCCCTCCACCTCTCTCCACCTCCCATAGCCTGATACATGGCGCCAGTGGTGTTCAAGCACCAGGCGTATGACCGCACTGAGCACTCATCGTATGCTCTTCTCTCTCCTTCCTCCCTCCCCCCTCCCCACTGCTCCATTGCACCTCCCACCGGCCGCTACATGGCCCCAAGGGTGTTCAAACACTAGGTTCGCTTGTTTTTTAGTGCTCGTATGCCGTTCTCCCTCTCTCCTTCCCTCCTCACTCCTCCATCATGCCTCCCCCACACCATTTCATGGCCCTAGAGGTGCTCAAGCATCAGGCCTACGACCACGCTGAGGATTCCCACTCCTTGTCAATCATCTTATACGAGGTCATATGATCTCTAGATGAGATGGACAATTGGGATCAATTGCAGAGCGAGATCCACGGTCGTCACTGTCTGCGAGGCATGATGTTTGTGATGATGTCTCGTAAGCAACTGTGATTTAGGAAATCTGGCTTGTTGTGTTGCTCCCCCTTGTCAGAATGTAATGTTTGTCTAGCCTGCAGTGTTTGTTACGAAACCTAGGTTGATTCCTGGCAGAACTCATGGCAAAGCCGACTTTTGAGGCGCCTCAAGACACGACGAAACCTAGGTTGATTCCTGCCAGAACTCATGGCAAAACCAACTTTTGAGGCGCCTCAAGACACGACGAAACCTAGGTTGATTCCTGCCAGAACTCATGGCAAAGCCGCCTTTTGAGGCGCCTCAAGACACGACGAAACCTAGGTTGATTCCTGGCAGAACTCATGGCAAAGCCGACTTTTGAGGCGCCTCAAGACACGACGAAACCTAGGTTGATTCCTGGCAGAACTCATGGCAAAGCCGTGCCAGCCGTGGTTGATTTCTGACGAGGCAGCTGCACACTCAGTGCCACGCCGGGGGAGTAGGCGAGCAAAAGCACTCAATCAATGAGTCGTTTCCTTTCCACGGGTAGGGGCAAAGGCAGTGCAAAGGCACTCGATTGATGAGTGGTTTCCACAAGTAGGAGCAAAGGCAGTAAAAGGGCAATGCTTACACAGAGTAGGAGAGTAACGCTTACAGAGCAGGACGAAGAGACTTCTTAGTCGACTCGAAAGTGACTTTGGACCTTTGAGTCGACTCAAGAGTCAGGAGAGTAGTGCTTACAGAGCAGGACAAAGACGAGAGGTGTCGCGCGCTCCATGTTGGTTGTATTGCATACGAGGGTCTCGAAATGAAAAGCTTGCGAAACGTGGAGGTCTCGAGAGTTATTCTCAAGAGGAAGGGCGAGCGTGGCGATCTGAAAATGAGAGGTGCTCGTGATCAGCCAAAGAGGGTTCTGACAGTCGGACTGTGGGATGGGATGGGAGGCGTGTCCGTTATCGCCCTGGTGGTAACATCATCGCCCAGCTTCGCCAGTTTGGGCCCGTTCGTTTTCGGATGGCATCATCCCAGCCTCGATTAGCGAGGCGATTCGGGGACGTCACGACGTTGCGGACGGGGAACGAGCGCGGCGCGGCGGGGAAGGAAGGAGGGAAGCGCGCGGCGGCGCATTGGCGGTGGCGCACCGTCCCGAGTGGACAAAATTCGAACGTCAGCTCTCGTCGCGTAGCGCAACTACCCCGTGTGAAGCGTTGACAATCACTTTGAAGCGTTACTACGCGACAAGAGCTGAAACGGAAGGGGCGCCAGAGCTGACGTGGACGGGGCGCCACGGTGGCGCCCCTACCCTAGTATGTAGTACAGCACTATTCATAAAAAGCCTGGGAGGGATGGCCAGGGCTTCAATTCGAGGCCCTGGTCTGGACTAGACAGTACAATTGATGCCTGTTTGAGCCCCTCCCGGTTGCCTTGTGAAGGGGGCGTATAAGCTGTAACGAGCATTTCGCATAAGTTTCGTCAATTCGCAGCTAGCTAAAAAGGATTCGCAGGTGCTTATAAACAAGATCTGTTACCTTATTTGACTTCAGTCTCTTCTGCTTGACCTCGGTCTGTTCGTTACTATTGGTTGATAACCACGCGACGCGCTTATAACGTGGGAGCAACAGGCTGGGGAAACAACCTCGGGTGCAGCGTTTCCATCCGGCGCAAGGCAAATCCGCGTGCACTGGTTGGGCATCAATTGTAGTGTGATCTGGGGCATGCGAGGCACAAGGGGTGCTTCTCTGCGGCGAGGGGGTGCTGTGCTGTGCCGTGCCACTCGGTGAACCCTCCCAGTGCAAAAACGGCGGGGCTGAGCTGAGTCCTCCTCACTCTGACCCTTCGGCGCCTGTTGTCCTCTTTGACGCACTATAGCCTGCTCCAAGTTTCGAGCAGCTAGTGTTTACAGTTCCAGGGTTGAGGAAAGTTAGGAGTTTGTTACTTTTACTAGTGCGATTGTTATTTGTTATGCGTTGTAACAAAAAGAGCCCTGAGACCTAGAAAAAAAATGAGATGATAGAAAGACAAAAGACGGAAGGGAGGCCAGCCAACTAATATCCCTTCACTTTCTTGGCCTTCCCACAGAGTGCATGTGCGTTGTTCTCGTGCCCAACCCTCGTGTAATAACCAAATGACTTGAATCCACTCTCAATCGATGCACGTAGCTGAGCTAGAGACCCAGGTCCTAGAGTCGATGTGGACAGGAAAGTGTAGCGCTTGAGGCGGCCAGTTTTGTCACTAGTGATGTTGGTCCACTGTGCAGGACCGGTTAGGGAGGATGCTCCAGTGCAGGCCTTTGCGCCGCTTAGGATAGGTTCTTTTCCTCCCGATTTGATTTTTAAGACGGAGAAAAAGGTCTTCATATAATAAGTTGTTGCTGAGTACCTGCAAGCAATGGGGGGGGAGGGGAGAGGGGGACGGAACAAGGCGGCGAGAGGGGAGAGGGGGACGGAACAAGGCGGGGAGGGGGGAAATGGAGACAAATTACGCTGAAAGTAAGTTGTTGCTGAGTACCTGCAAGCAAGGCGAAAGGCAAGACGAAGACAAAGCTCTCGGAATAGAATGTTGTTGCTGAGCTGAATGCCTGTTTCTAGTTGAAATAATTCTGACATTTTGCAAGCAAGGCACAGACGGAAATGGTGCAAGGAGGAGAGGAGGGGGTGGAAGGGGGAAAGTCGGGGAGTGGGGGAGTGAGGGGGGGGGGGGGGCGGGGGTTTGAGGGGGGGAAGGGGGAAAGTGGGTGGGGATGGGTGCTTCCGGGCACAGCCGGGGGCTCAAATCAGTCCCCAGGGGATCGCATGGAACAATGGCACTAGCAGATAGAGATATTTCCGTGGAACAATTGCAGAGCGACGCACCTCACTATCTTTGCGACATATTTTCCCAATGCACCTTTGTCACCAACCACCTTCCCATTGAGTCTAGTGGGACGCAATTTTGTCACGTACTTATCTGGAAACGGAATTAGCAGGGACGGAGGCGCATGGGAAAGGGCGAGGAAGGTAATACTAGCAAAATCAGAGCATGTGACGCCCTGGTGGGTCCAGATTTAGGAATTCTCAATGTCATGACAGCCATGCACAAATCCTACCGGTTGTAACTGATAATTCTACTGGACGCTCGGGTGGTCGTATGGCTTTTGAGGCGCCTCAAAATTATAATCCTAGTAGCTCACAGCTGTACAGGACGCTAGGGTGGTACGGCGATATGCAGAGAACAAATGCAACACAAGATCAGATGCAACACAAGATCAGATGCAACACAGGATCGGATGCAACACATACGCAGTACACCAAGAAGTGCAATAATGTAGGCATGACACCATAGCCTTGGAGGAGGAGGCGGAGGTGGCCACAACTCGGTGCAACTCGGTGCAACTCGGTGGAACTCGCTGGAACTCGGTGCAACTCGGTGCACTACAGTGCAAGTGCTTCCTTCTGCTGCTGGTAGCACTGGTAGCAGTAGGAGAAGTGGTAGTACCGCCGGTGTGCCACTTTTGAGGCGCCTCAGAAAGAAATTATAAAATCTTGGGGCGCCTCAAAAGCAGTAGGGGAAGTGGTAGTACCGCCGGTGTAGTGGCATTCGAACAAGAGGCAAAGAGCGCTGCTGACATGACACTTACAGACTGTTTTCCCTTTCCACACCAAGGGCTTGGCCTGAGCGGCTTTTGAGAGGTCTCAAAAGCTGAGCGGCAGATTCTTTAGGAGAAAACTCAAAAGCTGAGCGGCCTCAAGAATCGGACACTTACAGATTGTTCTCCCTTTCCACACCAAGGGCTTGGCCTGTGCGGCAGGCGCCGTGGTTGAAACGCCGCCGTGCAGTGCAGAACGTGCGAGGAGGAATGGCGGGACGATTGGGGCAGATGCGACGGCAGTGAGGAACGCCGCACCTGGCGAGGGACAGTGCACGAGGGAGCAACATGAGAGGCGATTGAACACGAAGAAACCTGGCGGGTTCAGAGTCCAACTAACGCTGCCGAGGTGTCAAGTAGTTGAGAGGAACGGTGCACCTGACGGGGGACAGCGCACGACGGAGCAACACGGAGGGCGCAGGGGGGAGCATTATGAGGGAGCATTACCCCATTACGCGCGAGGAACGGCGGGGAAAATGGGGCAGACGAGACGGCAGTGAGGAACGCCGCAGCTGGCGGGGGACAGCGCACGAGGGAGCAACACGGAGGGGCGCACGAGAGAGCAACATGAGGGGCGCACGAGGGAGCAACATGAGGGGCGCACGAGGGAGCAACATGAGGGGCGCACGAGAGAGCATCGTGAGGGGCGTACGAGAGAGCATCGTGAGGGGCGCACGAGAGAGCAACATGCGGGGCGACCGAGGGAGCGTGATCATCATGACGCGAGGGGCGACCGGACATGACAAAGCCATGTCGAGGGGCCAAAAATCATGTCAAAGCCGCCTGGTTGAATTCTGACGTGGCAGCGGTGCAGTCAGTGCAATGGCGACGGAGTTGGTTTTTGAGGCGCCTAAAAAAGCGCCTCAAAAATCGTCTCAGTGCGACGGGCGACGGAGTAGGAGAGAAGCACGCAATCAATGGGTCGCGTTTCATTACCACGGGTATGGGCAAAAGGCAGTAAAAGGGCACTTATCAGGGCACTTATACAGCTCATCGATCGATGAGTCGTTTCCACCGGTGCGAAAAAAAGAAGTCACAGGGCTTACAGAGCACGACGAGGACGAGAGGCGTCGTGCGGCGAACGAGGAAGGCCTCCATGTTGACATGAAAGTTAGTACGAGGCGATTTGACATGAAAGTTAGCTGCTCGTGACGCAGGGAATATCATATCACCACCGCTAGTACGTCGCTCCAGCCTGAGAGGGTTCTGGATATGTGATGGGAGGTGCGAGTGCAAGAAACATCACAGCCCAGCTTCGGCAGTTTGGGCCCGTTCGTTGCCAGACTGGATTAGCGAGGCCTATTCGGAGATGCTCACGAACTTGTGGACGGGGAAGGAGCGCCGCGGTGCACACCGTTCCACGTGGATAAAAATCGCGTACTACTGTACGTGACTCAAGCTATTCCCTCTCCAACGTAGACCATTTTGCGTCAACCGGTAGTGCAGTTGAGGAATATTGACTTTAGTTTAGAGGCAGAAGATAAACAGGCACTGCAAGCTGATAAGCTGTACAACTGTACTGTAGTGCATACCGCTGGCGCGCGCGGCAGCTCTCGTTGCGTAGCGTCACCCCGAGGGAGGCGCTACGCGACGAGAGCTGAAACGAAGGGACACCACGCAAGAGCTAACACGGAAGGGCCGCCACGCTGGCGACCCCTCAAGCGATCATCACATCAGTCTAGTAGTTCAGTAGAAAGGCTGAGCCTGAGAGATTCCCTTCTCGGTTCCGGCTCGGAGGCGAAGGCTTCAATTGAAGAGCTTCAATTCAAGGTCCTCGACGGTGTCGGCATGGCGTGCCCTGGGCTATGTGATGCGATCATGCGAGGGACAAGCGAAGCGATGCCAGCCAGCCCCTCCCCCCCCCAGCGCAAAAACGGAGAGGCTGACACTTGTGCGTCTCAAGGACGGAAGGCGCAAAACTGGATGTGGGCATTCCTCTCCGACACAGCACAACTCGTTCAAGTTTAAAGCATAGAGCATAAGTTAGCAGGGTTTAGGAAATATCAAGATTTGTAGTTCCTCTGTTTGGCCGTTTTACTACTAAGCTTTGGCCACTACTGTAAGGAATTTTCCCGAATTCCTTATCGGGGTTGACTGCTTCGCGTACAGCCCGATTTTCGGACTTCGCACGTTCGGCCGATTTCAACGCTGCCGAGGCTCCTCGCGTGGCCTTCGGCATTTCCCAATCGCCAAACCTGCACCCAACCTCGCTCGTCCGAGGTTCCCTCCTAGCTAGGCTAGCCCCTACATTAGTCTGTGCCTTCATTGTATTCTCAGATCAGTTAATCACAGTCTCGTTATTCGTTTACCTGCGCACTCTCTTTTACAACTCATAACACCTGGTATCAGAGCTACTTTCCTAGTTCACCCCGCTTTTCCGAGGGTAGTTTGGTGGCATAGGGTGTGGCTGGTTTAGTGACTACACGACGGTTGGCTGCAGGGATTGTTAATTCAATCCTGCCCGACTCCGATAGTTCGTGTTTTCACTTGCCTGAAGGCCACGGATACCCGATTGCCCACCAGAAGTAGCGCTAGGCACATGGATCAGGAGGCGGTTAACAGGATGATGGCGCAAGTGGCAGAAATGCAGGAGAGCATGAAGTCGTTAATGGCGGAAGTGACAACACTGCGTGAAGAAAACACCGAGCTGCGCCAGACGCGAGGTGAAGCGCGTCAGGTGTCGCCCGAGGACGAAGGCGAGGGCAACAGTCAAGCGGTGAGCAATCCCTTGGACGCGCTCATGCGTGACTTCGAAGAGGAGGATAGGCAGCGAGCGGCATCAGCGCCAGTTGCAGTAACGACGATCAAGATCAAGCCCGTCAACCCGCCCCCGTTTAATCCTACGGACAAGACGGTTACAGTAAAAGGGTGGTTGTTCGGGGTCGAAGTCTTCTTCACTGCAGCAGGAGTTAATTACGCGGTTACGCTTCTTCGAGGTGCAGCGCTTGAGTGGTGGCGCCGAACCTTGGAAACGGGGACGCCGACATGTGTGACGCATGCGGCAGACGGGACCTCAACAGTGACTAATCAAGTGGCAGAACCGATCTTCGGAGTGACCACGATACGCACGTGGAAGGAGTGGGGCGCAGCCTTACGAGATCGCTTCGAGCACGTATCCGCCTCGGAGCAAGCTCGCATGAAGCTGCGTGCATGGTCGCAGATGGCTTTTGTCCAAGACTACACGGCGTCATTTATGGGCCTCGCCGACCAAGTGGATGACATGTCGGAAGCAGATCTGTTGGATAAATATATCAGCGGCCTCAAATACGAGATACAGTACGAGGTTCGTAGGGGCCGCCCGACATCATTCCTTGAAGCAGTACGGCTGGCGGAGTCAACAGATGCGCTGATGCAGTACGCGAGAGCAGCTTCCAGGGATGGAAACCGCTTTCGTGGCCAGACCCATCGGGCCACGATCAACGCCGTCCATACACCTCACCGCCCTCCTAAGGGTCCGTGTTTTCGGTGTGGGAAGACGGGTCACTACATGAGAGACTGCCACGAGAAAACGCCGCTGACGGGGAACGACAGGAAGGAGCAGGGAAATGGGAAGAGTCAGTAATTAACGGGCCCTTTACTGACTGTGCTCCGTCGCCCGAACCCCACCATCCCCACCGAGTAGTGGTTCCGATTCATGCAATCGATCGCACTCGGCCGAATAACGGGGATACACATGTGGATCACCCTGTGCTGGTCGCTGGCAAGGTGTTAAAAAATAACTTGAAAATGTTCGTCGATGGAGGGGCCAGCCATAGCCTCTTCAACTTGGCGAGCGCAAAAAAATGCAAGCTGCAACTTGACAGGTGTCTGCCCGAAATTGACGCCCGCTTCGTGGATGGGACGCCTCTGGCGATAACGGAAGAAACACGGACGGTCAGGATCGAATGCGGCGACGATTTCGGCTTCAGCATGAAGTTCCTCGCGACAACACTGGACGGCTGCGACGTACTGCTGGGACGTGATTGGCTGCGACGGCACAACCCCGTCATCGACTAGACAACGGGATCGTGCAGCATCAACAAGCACGAGGGGCTAATTAAGTTGCCTGCATGGACACCTGACTACATCCAAGCCCCGTGCGTCAAAGCTGTCACTATAGCTCGCCACTTCAACAGGGGCGCGCAGCTGTTCGCTGTTTGCTTACGCGAGTTGGCGGTTGACACCGACGAAAAGGACATCGAGAAGCTGTGTGCAGCTGTACCACCGGATTTAGCGGAGCTGATTCGGAGGTACCCCGACATTTTCCCCGACGATCTGCCACCTGGACTGCCACCCGAGAGACCTGAGGACCACAAAATCCAGCTGGAACCTGGCGCGCAGCCGACTGTTCGGACACAGTGGCGGTTGACCCAGCCGGAACTCGAGGAGCTGCGTAGTCAAATTGATGCACTGTTGGAGAAAGGGTTCATTCGGGCCAGCACATCTCCCTTCGCAGCACCGATCCTGTTCACTCCGAAGAAAGACGGCGGGCTTCGCATGTGCATCGACTATCGCGCGCTGAACCGGGTCACCATCAAGTCTCGCTACCCAATCCCACGTACCGACGACCTCCTCGACCAACTTCGCGGCGCTCGCTATTTCTCGAAGATTGACTTACTGTCAGAATATGTTGTTTGTGTAGCCTGCAGTGGGGTACTCTATAGTGAGTACAGCCCCTTAGGGTTTGCTATTTGTATCCTGCTGCTTGCTAGTTCAATCATTCCTTCTCAATTCTGTTCCTACACACATTCCTAGCTCGTACTTGGCTCCTCATTACTAGTCCTACTGTGGCCTAGGCTACTAAGCCTAGGCCGTACTCCTACTACTTCTGACATGGTATCAGAGGGCGGCATGTCTGCCGCCTTCCTGTGTATGGGCCCACCACCCGCTTCCGCTGCCGTACTGTCCGCCGCGCGCCCCGTGGTGCGCGGCGGCGAAACCCTAATTTCTCCCCGCCGCGCGCTCGGGGCGCCTGGCGGTTTTCCCTTCCGTGGCGCCCGTCGTGGTGCCCTTGGGGGGGCCTCCGCGGTCCCCTCCCGTCGAAGCGCCCGTCGAGGCGCTCTCGGGGACCCGCGCGGCCTCCCCTCCCGTCGCCCGTCGAGGCGACCTCGGGGACCCGCGCGGCCTCCCCTCCCGTCGCCCGTCGAGGCGACCTTGGGGGCCCGCGCGGCCTCCCCACCAGTCGCCCGTCGTGGCGACCACGGGGGCCGCGCGCGGTCCCCTCCCGTCGCCCGTCGAGGCGACTTCGGGGGCCGTGCGCGGCCCTCCCCGTCGCCCGTCGAGGCGACTTCGGGGGGCCCGCGCGGCGCCCTCCCCGTCGCCCGTCGAGGCGACTTCGGGGGGCCCGCGCGGCACCCTCCCCGTCGCCCATCGAGGCGGCTCTGGGGGCTCGTCGCGGCGCCCTCCCTGGTGCCCGTCGCGGCGCCCCGGGGGGGGGCCGCGCGGCTCCCTTCTCGTCGCCCCTCGGGGCGCCCTGGGGGCCGTGCGTTTCCCCCCCCCCCCCTTCTGCCTTTCAACTGCGGCGGCCGCCCCTGGAGCCGCCCGCCACTGCAGCAGCAGCCCCTGGAGCCGCCCGCCACTGCAGCAGCAGCCCCTGGAGCCGCCCGCCACTGCAGCAGCCGCCCCTGGAGCAGCCCGCACCTGCAGCAGCCGCCCCTGGAGCAGCCCGCACCTGCAGCAGCCGCCCCTGGAGCAGCCCGCACCTGCAGCAGCCGCCCCTGGAGCAGCCCGCACCTGCAGCAGCCGCCCCAGGACCAGCGCGAGCCGCCTCTGCAGAAGCCCGCCCCGTCCCCCTCCCCCCCCCCCCCATGCTGCCCATTGCTCCCATTCCACCGTGCGTTCCGCGGTGGCTGGGGTGTGGGGTGGCGAGCATGGGGGTGAGAGGTGTGGGTTCTCCCCTCCTCCTTTTTCGTCTCCCACTGCTGCAGCTGCCGCTGAGGGGGGTGGAGGTGTGGGATTCGTGGGGAGTGGCACTAGGGGGGTGATGTGGGAGTGGAGCTAGGGGTGAAGCAGGGGGTGTGTGAGAGGGGTGTGGGACTGTTGGGGGAGGTTGAGTGGAGGCTGCTGTCTTGTCGTCCGCAGCACCTGTAGTCCGGGACGCACTGTCCTGGTAGCTCAGAGAGCCTGCTGCACCTGTTGCCCGTGGGTCCGTTGCTCCTGCCGCTCGTCGCAGCCGCAGAGCCTGTTACTCTGTATTCCGGGACGCACTGTCTCGGTAGCCACTGAGAGCCTGCTGCACCAGTCGCCCGTGGGTCCGTTGCTTCTGCCGCTCGCACCGTCCGGTCCATCCCGTAATTCAAGAAGAATGGGGAGTGATTAGTCGTACTGGACGGGGCGTTGTTGAAGGCGAACTCCAACATGGCGAGTGATTCTTCCCAGCGGGCAGGGTCGGGGCAGTTTGTCCTGATCAGCTGCTCCATGGTCTGATTGGTCCGCTCGGTCTGGCCGTCCGTTTGTGGATGATATGCCGATGAGAACTGTAGTTTCGTGCCGTACTGCGCCCACGTCTCCTTCCAGAATTTCGATGTAAACTTCGGGTCGCGGTCGCTGATGATCGCTGAAGGGATGCCGTGCAGTCGCACGACCGTTGAGATGAAGAGGCGCGCAGTTCCTTCGGCTGTGATTGTTGTTCGGCATGGGGCAAAGTGCGCCATCTTCGTGAAGCGATCGACGACGACGAGTACAGCATCGTTGCCGGACGGCCCAGCTGGCATCCCCGTGACAAAATCCATTGTCACTTGCTGCCACGGTCGTTCGGGTGGCTCGAGGGGTTGCAGCAGCCCAGCTGGTCGTTAACGTGTCGATTTCATGGCTTGGCACACCCTGCATGAGGACACATATCGCTGCACGTCGTTAGATGAATCAGGCCAGTAATATTGACGGTGCAGTAATTTCTGGGTTTTGTCAACCCCGAAGTGTCCGGAGAAGTTCGAATCGTGGACCTCCTGGATAAGGAGTTCACGCAGCAGCCTGTAAGCGGGAACCCAAATCCGGTCGGTTCCGGCTTTTAGGTAATAATCCCCTTTTTGCGTCGTGGCCTGCTGGTGGTTCCTAGTCGTGAAGAACGGGTCTGTAGTGTATCCGTGGGTGAATAGTCCGGTAAGTAACGGGTTCGAATGGGTAATGAGTACTGCAGCGGATTGTACTGTCGGTCGGGTCAGGGCGTCGGCGATATTATTCGCCCCTTTCTTGTACGTGATGCGGTAGGTGAAGTGGCTCTCCATGTAGTCCAGCCACCGAATTTGTCGCGGGTTGAGGTTGGGCTGGGCTCGCAGGTACTGTAGGGACTTGTGGTCCGTGCGAACAGTGACGTCGGCGCCCACCAAGTAGCAGCGCCACAGTTTGAACGCGTGTATAATGGCGAGCATCTCCTTGTCGTGGATCGGGTAGTTGCGTTCGGCTGCCTGCAGCTTGCATGATTCGTAAGCGATTGGCTGCAGCCCGTCCCCGAAATCTTGGAGTAGCACAGCTCCGATGGCGAAATCAGAGGCGTCGGTTACGACTTCGAACGGCTTCGATGGGTCGGCGATGCGTAGCACGGGAGGGGAAACGAGAAAATTCTTGAGTTCCTGGAAAGCCGCTTCTGCCTCCTCCCCCCACACAAAATTCATGTCCTTGTGCAGCAGGTCGGTCAGCGGGCCGATTATCCCCGCCATATTCGGGATAAACCGCCTGACGTAATTCACGAACCCCAGAAAACTCTGCAGTTCCGTGATATTCGTCGGGGACTTCCACTCCTGTATGGTCTTGATTTTTGCCGGGTCGATTTTAATGCCTTCGCGGGATATGACGTGCCCCAAAAACTCCAACTCCTGCTTAAAAAACTCGCACTTAGAGCCCTTGGTGATGAGTCGGTTCTCCTGCAGCCGCTCAAATACTGCATCCAGGTCGCGGAGGTGTTGCTCCCTTGTCTTGCTAAAAATCAGGATATCGTCCAAGTAGATGATGACACATCGGTCTAGAAGATCCCGAAAAAACCTGTTCATGGTGAGTTGAAATGTCGAAGGCGCGTTCGTGAGGCCGAAAGGCATCACTGTAAATTCGTAACTCCCGTAGCGTGTGCGAAACGCAGTCTTATGACAGTCGTCGGCGAAGACTCGAATCTGGTGGTAACCGCCACGTAAGTGTCAGAAGTAGTAGGAGTACAGCCTAGGCTTAGTAGCCTAGGCCACAGTAGGACTAGTAACGAGGAGCCAAGTACGAGCTAGGAATGTGTGTAGGAACAGAATTGAGAAGGAATGATTGAACTAGCAAGCAGCAGGATACAAATAGCAAACCCTAAGGGGCTGTACTCACTATAGAGTACCCCACTGCAGGCTACACAAACAACATATTCTGACACACCCCCATAGCCAAAGTGGGGTGTAATTAGCACAATGAGCAGTCATAGCAATAGTTCATAATTATCAGCAAAGCTAGAGGTGAGAAGAATGAAGAACGAGGATGAATGAACTATGAATGAGGTGAGTACATATGGAAAACCCTAATTGGGTTGTACCCCCTATGGGATACCCCACTATAGCCTACACAACAGCATAAGCTATATAATGTTCTGACACACCCCCATAGGCAAAGTGGGGGAGAACAAGGGGTCACAAGACCAGTCAAGCAAAGAAGAGCAAGCTCAGGGTGGATCACAACGTCACCACACAGTCCGAGCACAACGACAAGGCCACAAGGCCAGTTCACATGCAGGAGTACACATATATATATAGAGCTAGACAAGCAAGAGCAGGTATATATATGTGACAGTACAAGTAAGGTCAAGAGGAGAGCAAGTGAGGCAAGACAGGTACAAGACCCAGCTGAGTGCAGAAGCGCTGATGGTCACAAGGCGCAAGTGCCTTGGTGAACACATCAGCAGTGTTGGCCTGAGAGGCCACGTACGCAAGTCGCAACTGACCACGCTGCTGCAGCTCACGAGCAAGAAAGTAACGGAGAGCAATGTGCTTCGTTCTGTGCTCCAAGCGCTGCTCTCGACACAAGGCCAGCATGGCCTTGTTGTCTACGTACAGCACTGGAGGAGAACGAGGCGGCTCTCCAAGGTCAGTCAGCAGGTAGGTGAGCCAGCGAAGCTCCTGTGCAGCCATGGCCCCGGCGTAGATCTCAGCCTCACAACTGGAGCCGAGAACAGAGGACGAGCGAGTAGCTCGCCACGAGACAGAGCCGGAACCAAGACTGAAGGTGTAACCCTGCGACGACCGCTGCGTAGCCTGGTCGTCAGCCCAAGAAGCGTCCGCGTGCCCAGTGAGGACCACTGGACTCCGCCCTCCAAGCACTAGTCCCATGCCCGACGTACTGCACAAGTATCGCAACACCCTCTTCGCTGCAGCCATGTGCTCTGGTCGGTGTCTCCCAGGAGCAACATAGCGTGCAAGAATGCTAAGAGGGTATGCAAGGTCAGGTCGTGTGCAGGTCATCAGGTACATGAGGCAGCCAACAAGCTCTGGATACGGGCCACTCGACTCTACTGACTCATCCGAAGGCAGAGCTGAGAGTGAGTGGCGAGTAGGCAGAGGAGTGGCCTGAGGCGAGGAGTACGTGAAGCCGAAGCGCTGAAGGACCTGCTGCACCATGTGTGACTGAGTCAGGGTAATGGTGCGGCGTGCTCTGTCCCGGGTGATCTGCAAGCCAAGGTAGCTGCGCAGTTCACCCAGGTCTGCGCACGTGTGTCTCTTCTGCAGCTCGGACTTCACGTGGGCGAGTCCAGCAGTGTCAGCTGTGGCAAAGACCAAGTCGTCGACGTACACGAGGATGTAGAACGGCGGCAGAGAGGTGTCGGTGCGTAGAAACAGCGGCGGGTCGGCAGTAGAAGGAGCAAACCCAAGAGCCGCAAGCGTAGTCCTCAGTGTGTCGTGCCACTCACGTGGCGCCTGGCGGAGACCGTAGACTGGACGCCGGAGACTCCACTGGGTACCAGGAGGGAAAGACCCAGTGAAGCCAAGTGGGCGGCGCAGCCAGATTGAGAAAAGTAGAACGAGAATGGATGAACTATGAATGAAGTGAGTACATATGGGAAACCCTAATTGGGTTGTACCCCCTATGGGATACCCCACTATAGCCTACACAACAGCATAAGCTATATATATGTTCTGACACACCCCCATAGGCAAAGTGGGGGAGAACAAGGGGTCACAAGACCAGTCAAGCAAAGCAGAGCAAGCTCAGGGTGGATCACAAAGTCACCACACAGTCCGAGCACAACGACAGGGCAACAGGGCCAGTTCACATGCAGGAGTACACATATATATATAGAGCTAGACAAGCAAGAGCAGGTATATATATGTGACAGTACAAGCAAGGTCAAGAAGAGAGCAAGTGAGGCAAGACAGGTACAAGACCCAGCTGGGTGCAGAAGCGCTGATGGTCACAAGGCGCAAGTGCCTTGGTGAACACATCAGCAGTGTTGGCCTCAGAGGCCACGTACGCAAGTCGCAACTGACCACGCTGCTGCAGCTCACGAGCAAGAAAGTAACGGAGAGCAATGTGCTTCGTTCTGTGCTCCAAGCGCTGCTCTCGACACAAGGCCAGCATGGCCTTGTTGTCTACGTACAACACTGGAGGAGAACGAGGCGGCTCTCCAAGGTCAGTCAGCAGGTAGGTGAGCCAGCGAAGCTCCTGTGCAGCCATGGCCCCGGCGTAGATCTCAGCCTCACAACTGGAGCTGAGAACAGAGGACGAGCGAGTAGCCCGCCACGAGACAGAGCCGGAACCAAGACTGAAGGTGTAACCCTGCGACGACCGCTGTGTAGCCTGGTCGTCTGCCCAAGAAGCGTCCGCGTGCCCAGTGAGGACCACTGGACTCCGCCCTCCAAGCACTAGCCCCATGCCCGACGTACTGCACAAGTAGCGCAACACCCTCTTCGCTGCAGCCATGTGCTCTGGTCGGTGTCTCCCAGGAGCAACATAGCGTGAAAGAATGCTAAGAGGGTATGCAAGGTCAGGTCGTGTGCAGGTCATCAGGTACATGAGGCAGCCAACAAGCTCTGGGTACGGGCCACTCGACTCTACGGACTCATCCGAAGGCAGAGCTGAGAGCGAGTGGCGAGTAGACAGAGGAGTGGCCTGAGGCGAGGAGTACGTGAAGCCGAAGCGCTGAAGGACCTGCTGCACCATGTGTGACTGAGTCAAGGTAATGGTGCGGCGTGCTCTGTCCCGAGTGATCTGCAAGCCAAGGTAGCTGCGCAGTTCACCCAGGTCTGTGCACGTGTGTCTCTTCTGCAGCTCGGACTTCACGTAGGCTAGTCCAGCAGTGTCAGCTGTGGCAAAGACCAAGTCGTCGACGTACACGAGGACGTAGAACGGCGGCAAAGAAGTGTCGGTGCGCAGAAACAACGACGGGTCAGCAGTAGAGGGAGCAAACCCAAGAGCCGCAAGCGTAGTCCTCAGTGTGTCGTGCCACTCACGCGGTGCCTGGCGGAGACCGTAGACTGGCCGTCGGAGGCTCCACTGGGTGCCAGGAGGAAAAGTCCCAGTGAAGCCAGGTGGACGGCGCAGCCAGATCTCCTCGTGCAGGCTACCCTGCAAGAAAGCAGTACTGAAGTCAAGAGAGTGGAGCTCGTAGTCGCGCTGAGCGGCTATGTGCAGCAGCACCCGAAGAGTGGTCATCTTCGGGGTGGGAGAGAAGGTCTGAAAGTAGTCAACTCCCTGCCGCTGACTGAAGCCACGAGCGACGTACCGCGCCTTGAAGACAGGTGGAGAGCCCGGCGGCCGCTTCACCCTGAAGATCCACATGCCACTGACGATGTTCGCCCCAGGAGGGGGAACCGCGTCAACGTAGGTGCCTGTGGACTTCCAGGACGCCATCTCTGCATCCATAGCTGCCTGCCACTGAGAGGAGTAGGGACCCTCTACGGCCTCCGCGTAAGAGCGCGGAGTCGGGATGTCTAGTGCATCCGGGTCTCCCTCAGGGGCAAGTAGTACGGACGCGAGATGAGGTGAAGCAGCAGCCAGACACCGGAACTCCTCCTGCCTGTCCTCAAGGACGTCCGTGCCAAGAGCACACTCACCCCCGACGGACGGAGGACAGACAGACGCAGACTCAGCAACAAGACCGGCCGCGTAGTCTAGACGACAGCGAGCAGCAAAGTCGACGAGCTCAGCAACAAGCGCAGACGCAGCAGTGGACTCAAAAGAGGGGTCAGTGACGACAGTAGCAAGGAGACGTGTGACAGCAGGACTGGCAGCACGAAGAGAGTCCGACTCCGGGTCAGGAAGAGCAGGAAGAGAGGACTCAGGAGGAGAAGGCAAAGGGGCACGCAGAGGAGCAGTGGACGGACGCAGAGACATCCGGTGCGTGCCAGGGACAGGAGGAGGACGCTGACGCGAACCACGACCACTAGTGCGAGCAGCACGGACAGGCGACGCAGGGCGAGACGCAGGCTCACGACGCTCAGCAAGACCTCCAGTAGGACCAGTGTAGGGAGAAGGAGCGGGCAGTGGGGAGGCCGGCTGGAACTGTAACTGTGACAGGACAGGCTGTGGACACTCTAAGGGAGGAGGAGGACCAGTAGAAGGCGGGAGACCAAGAACCTGCTGAAGGAGCGGAACGAAGTACGGTCTAGGCCGCGCGGCGACTCCAGACACAGCAGGGACAGCACCAGTACCCCCAGCGGCAGCACCAGCGCCAGCAGCACCTCCAGCTCCAGGACCTCCAGCAGCACCAGTAGCACCCCCAGCAGGACCGCCTCCAGGACCGACAGCAGTAGCCTCAGCGCCAACGCCCTCAGCAGCTCCAGCTCCAGCACCTCCGGGACCCGCGGCACCAGCACCCTCAGCAGCCGAAGAACCTCCAGCTCCAGCAGCACGCCTCCAGCGCCGGGCAAACCACTCGCGCAGCTCCTGTGGAGAGAGGGGCTCCCGCCGAGGCGAAGCACCCGGAGAACCGCCAGGTCCCGCACCGCCAGACGCCACAAGGGGAGGTCCAGTGGCCGCAGGCTCCGCAGCTCCAGGCTCAGCACCTCCAGACGCAGCACCCCCTGGCTCAGCACCCCCAGTAGCAGCACCCCACGGCTCAGCACCCCCAGACTCCGCACCCCCAGGCTCAGCACCCCCAGTCGCAGCACCCCCAGGCTCAGCACTCCCAGACTCCGCACCCCCAGGCTCAGCACCCCCAGTCGCAGTACCCCCAGGCTCAGCACCCCCAGACTCAGCACCCCCAGGCTCAGCACCCGCAGTAGGACCAGAGTCACCAGCAACCTCGACCGGCTCGACTGCGTCTACCTGGGACACACCTGAAGGGGCAGGACCCTGAGGGGGAAGGGGGTCTACCCGGGGGGGACCTGGCACAAGGAAGTGCGGTGGCGGGGGGAGGGAAGGAGTGCGGTAGGGGAAGAGGCGGTAGAAGGGGACTGACTCGTCGAACGTGACGTCCTGGGAGGACAGAACACGACAAGAGGAGGGGTGGTAGAACTGCCACCCTGGAGCGTCAGGGGGGAAGCCGAGGAAGACACAGGGAGCAGCACGAGGGGACAGCTTGTCCGCAGACAAGTCGCGGACAAACGCCCGAGATCCCCAGACACGGAACGCAGACGCATCGCCGACCTTCCCCGTCCACAGCAGAGCTGGGGAGGTCTCCGGCCGGGAGACCCTGGGGTGAAGGTTGATCTGATGCGCCGCGTACCGAACCGCAAACGGCCACAGAAAATGGGGGGCAGCCGCATGCATCATGGACGTACGAGCGACGTCCATGACCATGCCAATGCGGCGCTCAGCAATCCCATTTTGCTGTGGAGAGTCCGGAAGCGTAAAGGTCTGGCGGATGCCTCGTGCACGACAGTAGGCTCGCAGAAGGCCAGAGGAGAACTCTCCACCTCGGTCAGAGTGCAGACGCAGAACAGGAAAGTCCGAGCCGAAGCTCCTCCTGAGCTGGAGACGAGCTGCGCGGATCCAGTCGATCAACACCTCAGTGACATCACCCTTGCTGCGCAAGGGGAAGACTGTGGTGTAACGCGAGTAGTCGTCAACCACCAGCAGGAAGTAGCGCTCGTGACCCTGCCCACGGACGCGGGCGGGGCCCCACACGTCCATGTGAAGCGTCTGCAGAGGAGCCTCTGTCGGGGGAAACTGGGAGGAGTGAGGGGCAGCCCGGAGCCGCCCCTCGACACAGGGGACACAAGAAGGTCCGGGTCCCGAAGGAAGGGGAGGGAGAGACCGGGGAAGACCAGAGACAAGGACACGGGAAGCCATGCCCCGAAGACGAAGCAAGGAGGGGTGGCCAAGACGGTGGTGCCACAGGAGAGTCTCGTGAGACAGGCGGCGACACGAGCAGGGGGCAGACTCAGGACCAGACCTGGACGCAGCAGCAAACACCTGACCTGACGCAGCTACCTGGCCAGACGCAGGGACAGGAGGAGACGCAGTGGTCAGTGTGTAGAGACTCGACCCTGGCCGACGCGAGAACGTGGCCAGGTGTCGGCCTGTGCGGGCATCCGAGCAGTGGGTCACCCGCTGACTCGCAGGAGTAAACTGGTGAACCCCCGCATCCTGCAGGTCAGCACCACTCACCAAGTTCGTCGAGAACGAGGGGAGGTACAGACCAGACAAGGTGCCCGAGGGGGCAGCCGGACACGGGAGGACAGTGGAGAAGTGAGAGAGGACAGGACCCCCAGAGGGGTCAGCCAGGGAGACTGCAACCGGCCGGCCAAGCGGCGTGAGTGTGGTGCGGTCTCGAAAGAAGGAGCGAGAAGCCCCTGAGTCAAGTGTGAAGGTGAGGGAGGCCGAAGCCGACGCAGTACCTGAGAGCGCAGCCTCACCAGTACCTGAGAGTGCAGACGCACTGGCACCTAGAGCAGCAGCCGCAGAAGTACCTGGCGCAGCAGTACCAATGCCCGGGTCGGGCGGGAGACACTGGTAACAGTCACCCTCCTCACTAATAGTCACAGCATACATGGCAGCAAGGATAGCATCAAAGTCAAGATCAAAGACAGCTACGCCAGCCCTAGACAGCTCTCCCCAACGGGGAATCTCACTGGCCTCGGGGAACTGCTGACGCCAAGCGTCCGTCAGGCGGGCAAAGCAGCGCTGGGTGGTGTGGGCACCCCCACACTGCTCACCCGCGCGGTCGCCGGAACGAAGGACGTAGGTGCACGGACCAAAACCCCCACCCCGCTGACGCTGCGTGTACCACTCACGGAGCTGCTGGGGCGGGGGGATGTCCCGCGAACGCTGCTGCTGCTGCTGCTGCTGCTGACGCTGGCCACCACCAGGGCCGCTACGCTGCGGGGCACCACCCCGACCAGCTCCACCCCCTCCGCCACCGCTGCCTCCACCTCCACCACCACCGCTGCCTCCGCTCCCACCGCTGCCGCCACCGCCGCCTCCTCCTCCGCTGCTGCCACCTCCACCACCGCCCCCGCCACCACTCCCACCGCCACCCCCACTCCCTCCTCCGCCTCCACCGCCTCCTCCACCGCCCCCGCCAGCTCCACCCGCGCCCTTGCCCCCCTTGCCCCTGCCAGGGCGGCGTCTCCCGCTAGGGGCAGACGCCGCGCAGACCGACTCAAGACCAAGCAGGTCGGCAGCAGCAGCAGAGGCAACAGAGGGCAGCAGGGGGGAAGGAGAACACCCCTCAAAGATGGGGGTGCGAGGGTCACCACGAGAGGCTCCTACAGCGACGATGCTCTTCTCCGCCGCCAGGAGGGACTTCTCGAGGAGGTCGACAGTGAGAGTGGTGGGACAGACCGAGAGGTAGTGGTCCCTGACTACGCGAAGGGAGTCAGGGAGGCGTGTGACGATGTAATAGAGAGTGATGTACATGGGGGGGGGGTTCTTGGCGCAGAACTCAGCAGGAAGGGCGGCGCGGTAGCGAGTGTCACTAGTGCGGAGGTGCGTAATGAGGTCAGCGACAGTGGGAAAGGCAGCAAGGTCAGGAAAGAGGTACGGTAGCATGAGGCGGCTCAGGGCAGCAGTGGCAGGGGAAGAGTAGCGCGCAACTACAGCGTCGTACAAGGTCTGAGCACTCTTGTACTGACTAAAGTGCGCGCGCTCAGTGGTAGGCAGGTGGCGACGTACAGCAAGACGTGCAGCAGCATCGCGGGTGGCCCACTGAGAGCGAACAGTGGGGTCAGCATCAGTAGCAGGGGCAGGAGAGGCGCCAGAGGTGAGGTCAAAGAGGGAAAGACCGTCCGCCCTATCGCACTGTAAGAACAGCTGCAGGTCGTCGACCCAGACCTCAAAGTCAATGGCTCGACCCTCAGCGTCAAAAGCGAGGACACTAGGGGTAGCCATGACGACGACAGACGAGCAGTGCAAGCAGTAGGGGAAGGGCACGCAGTGACAGTGGGGCTGTGCTCACCGGACAGGGCAGGTCGGGCGGCCCGGCAGTAGGGCGGCTCGGCTGCTCAGCGGCTCGGCGGCAGTGCGGCTCGGCGCCCGGGCGGCTCGGCGGCAGGGCGGCTCGGCTCCCGGGCGGCTCGGCGGCAGGGCGGCTCGGCTCCCGGGCGGCTCGGCGGCAGGGCGGCTCGGCTCCCGGGCGGCTCGGCGGCAGGGCGGCTCGGCTCCCGGCGGTTCTGCTGCTAGGCGGCTCCCGCAGGTAGGGCGGCGGTTGGGCCGCAGGTAGGGCGGCGGTCGGGCCGTAGGTAGGGCAGCGGGCTGGCCGCAGGTAGGGTGGCGGGCGGGCCGCAGGCAGGGCGGCGGTAGGGCCGCAAGTAGGGCGGCGGGCGGGCCGCAGTTAGGGCGGCGGGCGAGCCGCAGGTAGGGCGGCGAGTAGGCCGCAGGTAGGGCGGCGTGGGGCCGGGACGGGCGGCGCGCGGGCGTCGAGGGGCCGGGACGGGCGGCGCGCGGGCGTCGAGGGGCCGGGACGGGCGGCGCGCGGGCGTCTAGGGGTCGGGCCGGGTGGCGCGCGGGCGTCTAGGGGCCGGGACGGGCGGCGCGTGGGCGTCGAGGGGCCGGGACGGGCGGCGCGCGGGCGTCTAGGGGCCGGGACGGGCGGCGCGCGGGCGTCTAGGGGCCGGGACGGGCGGCTCACGGGCGGCGAGGGGCCGGGACGGGCGGCGCGCGGGCGTCGAGGGGCCGGGACGGGCGGCGCGCGGGCGTCGAGGGGCCAGGACGGGCGGCGCGCGGGCGTCTAGGGGCCGGGACGGGCGGCGCGCGGGCGTCTAGGGGCCGGGACGGGCGGCGCGCGGGCGTCTAGGGGCCGGGCCGGGTGGCGCACTGGCGTCTAGGGGCCGGGACGGGCGGCGCGCGGGCGTCTAAGGGGCCGGGACGGGCGGCGCGCGGGCGTCTAAGGGCCGTGACGGGCGGCTAAAGGGGCCACTAGGGGCCAAGAGAGAGGGGAGCGCGACTCGGGTAGGGGCAGAGTGCGCTCCGGGCAGGAAAAAAAAACGGTGGGCCCTAGGAACAGTTCCCACGAGGGAACCTGCTCGATACCATGAGAAAAGTAGAACGAGAATGGATGAACTATGAATGAAGTGAGTACATATGGGAAACCCTAATTGGGTTGTACCCCCTATGGGATACCCCACTATAGCCTACACAACAGCATAAGCTATCTATATGTTCTGACACAGATCTCCTCGTGCAGGCTGCCCTGCAAGAAAGCAGTGCTGAAGTCGAGAGAGTGCAGCTCGTAGTCACGGTGAGCAGCAACGTGTAGCAGCACCCGAAGAGTGGTCATCTTCGGGGTGGGGGAGAAGGTCTGAAAGTAGTCAACTCCCTGTCGCTGACTGAAGCCACGAGCCACGTAACGTGCCTTGAAGACAGGCGGAGAACCCGGCGGCCGCTTCACCCTGAAGATCCACATGCCACTGACGATGTTCGCCCCAAGAGGGGGGACAGCGTCAACGTAGGTGCCTGTGGACTTCCAGGAAGCCATCTCTGCATCCATAGCTGCCTGCCACTGAGAGGAGTAGGGACCCTCTATCGCCTCCGCGTAAGAGCGCGGAGTCGGGATGTCAAGTGCATCCGGGTCTCCCTCAGGGGTAAGCAGTACGGACACGAGATGAGGTGAAGTAGCTGCCAGACACTGGAACTCCTCCTGCCTGTCCTCAAGGACGTCCGTGCCAAGGGCACACTCACCCCCGACTGACGGAGGACAGGCAGACCCAGACTCAGCGACAAGACTAGCAGCGTAGTCTAGGCGACAGCGAGCAGCAAAGTCGACGAGTTCAGTAACTAGGGCAGACGCAGCAGTAGACTCGAAGGAAGGGTCAGTGACGACAGTAGCAAGGAGACGCGTGACAGTAGGACTGGCAGCACGAAGAGAGTCCGACGCAGGGTCGGGAAGAGCAGGAAGAGAGGACTCAGGAGGAGAAGGCAAAGGGGCACGCAGAGGAGCAGTAGACGGACGCAGAGACATCCTGTGCGTGCCAGGGACAGGAGGAGGACGCTGACGCGAACCACGACCACTAGCGCGAGCAGCACGGACAGGCGACGCAGGGCGAGACGCAGGCTCACGACGCTCAGTAAGACCTCCAGGAGGACCAGTGTAGGGAGAAGGAGCAGGTAAAGGGGAGGTAGGCTGTAGCAGTGACCGCGACGGGACAGGCTGTGGACCCTCCAAGAGAGGAGGAGGACCAGGAGAGGGCGGAAGACCAAGAACCTACTGCAGGAGTGGAACGAAGTACGGTCGAGGCCGCGTAGCTACGCCAGAAACAGCAGGGACAGCACCAGTACCCCCAGCAGGAGCACCCGCTCCAGCAGCACCTCCAGTAGCTCCAGAACCTCGAGCAACACCAGGAGCATCCCCAGCAGGACCGCCAGTGGTAGTCTCAGCTCCAACACCCTCAGCAGCACCAGCTCCAGTCGAACCCGCAGGCCCAGCAGCTCCAGTACTCCCAGTACGAGCACCTCCGGGACCCGCAACAGCAGCACCCTCAGTAGCCGACGAACCTCCAGCACCAGCAGCACGGCTCCAGCGCCGGGCAAACCACTCGCGCAGCTCCTGTGGAGAGAGTGGCTCCCGGCGAGACAAAGCACGCGTAGAAACTCGAGGCGGAGGACCTCCAGGCGCAGCACTCCCAGGTCCAGCACCCCCAGGCAAAGCACCCCCAGGCGTAGCACCCCCACACTCAGCACCCCCAGGCTCAGCACCCCCAGGCTCAGCACCCCCAGACTCAGCACCCGAGTCACCAGTGACCTCGACAGGCTCGACTGCGTCTACCTGGGACACACCTGAAGGGGCAGGACCCTGAGGGGGGAGGGGGTCTACCGGGGGGGGACCTGGTACAAGGAAGAGCGGGGGCGGGGGGGGGGGACGGAGTGCGGTAGGGGAAGAGGCGGTAGTAGGGTACCGACTCGTCGAACGTGACGTCCTGAGAGGACAGAACACGGCGAGAGGTGGGGTGGTAGAACTGCCACCCAGGCGCGTCTGGGGGGAACCCCAGGAAGACGCAAGGAGCAGCACGAGGGGACAGTTTGTCCGCAGACAAGTCGCGGACAAACGCCCGAGATCCCCAGACCCGGAACGCCGACGCATCGCCCACCTTCCCGGTCCACAGCAAGGCTGGGGAGGTCTCCGGCCTGGAGACCCTGGGGTGAAGGTTGATCTGACGTGCCGCGTACCTCACCGCAAACGGCCACAGAAAATGGGGGGCAGCCGCATGCATCATAGACGTACGAGCGACGTCCATGACCATGCCAATGCGGCGCTCAGCAATCCCATTTTGCTGCGGAGAGTCCGGGAGCGTGAAGGTCTGACGGATGCCTCGTGCACGACAGTAGGCTCGCAGAAGGCCAGAGGAGAACTCTCCGCCTCTGTCCGAGTGCAGACGCAGAACAGGAAAGTCGGAGCCAAAGCTCTGCCTGAGCTGGAGACGAGCTGCGCGGATCCAGTCGATCAGCACCTCAGTGACATCACCCTTGCCGCGCAAGGGGAAGACTGCGGTGTAACGCGAGTAGTCGTCAACAACGAGCAGGAAGTAGCGCTCGTGACCCTGCCCACGGACGCGGGCTGGGCCCCACACGTCCATGTGGAGCGTCTGCAACGGGGCCTCTGTCGGAGGAAACTGGGAGGAGTGAGGGGCAGCACGCTGGCGCCCCTCGACACAGGGGACACAGGTAGGGCCAGGGCCCTGAGGAAGGGGAGGGAGGGACCGGGGGAGACCAGACACTAGAAGACGGGAGGCCATGCCTCTGAGCCGAAGCAGAGAGGGGTGACCAAGACGGTGGTGCCAGAGAAGAGTCTCGTGAGACAGGAGACGACAAGAACAGGGGGCAGACTCAGGACCAGACCTGGACGCAGCAGCAAACACCTGACCCGACGAAGCGACTCTACCAGACTCAGTAACGGGAGGAGACGCAGTGGTCAGTGTGTACAGGCTCGACCCCGGCTGACGGGTAAACGTAGCCAGGTGTCGGCCTGTGCGAGCCTCTGTACAGTGCGTCACCCGCTGACGCGCAGGAGTGAACTGGTGTACACCCGCATCCTGTAGGTCAGCACCACTCACCAGGTTCGTAGAGAACGAGGGGAGGTAGAGACCAGACAGGGTGCCAGAGGGAGCCGCCGGACACGGGAGGACTGTGGAGAAGCGAGACAGGACAGGACCCCCAGAGGGGTCAGCCAGAGACACTGCAACCGGTCGACTCAGCGGTGTGAGTGTGGTGCGGTCCCTAAAGAAGGAGCGAGACGCCCCAGAGTCAAGGGTGAAGGTGAGGGAGGCCGAAGCCGACGTAGTACCTGAGAGCGCAGACTCACCAGTACCTGAGGACGCAGACACACGAGCACCTAGGGCAGCAGCGTCGCAAGCACCTAGGGCAGCAGCCTCACCAGGACCTAGAGCAGCAGTCTCAATACCCGGATCGGGCGGGAAACACCGGTAACAGTCACCCTCATCACTAATAGACACAGCATACATGGCAGAGAGAATAGCATCAAAGTCAAGATCATAGATGGCAACACCCGCCCTGGACAGGTCACCCCAACGAGGGATCTCTGAGGCCTCCGGGAACTGGTGACGCCACGCGTCCGTCAGGCGGCCAAAGCAGCGCGGAGTGGGGTGGGGACCCCCACACTGCTCACCCGCACGGTCGCCGGTGCGCAAAACGTAGGAGCACGGACCAAAACCCCCACCTCGCTGACGCGCAGTGTACCACTCACGAAGCTGCTGAGGGGACAAGGTGTCACGACCACGCTGCTACTGCTGGCGCGAGCCACCACCGGAGCCACTCCTCTGCGAAGACCCGCGACCAGCACCACCTCCACCCCCGCCGCCTCCTCCGCCTCCGCCGCCTCCGCTACTGCCGCCGCCTCCACCTCCGCCTCCGCCGCCGCCACCTCCGCCACCCCCACTCCCACTGCCACCGCCGCCGACACCTCCGCCTCCACTGCCGCCACCGACTCCTCCACCCCCACCTCCACTCCCACCGCCACCCCCACTCCCCCCACTGCCGCCACCTCCACCTCCACCGCCCCCGCTCGTTCCTCCAGCGCCCTTGCCCCCCTTGCCCTTGCCAGAGCGGCGTCTCCCACTAGGGGCAGACGCCACACCGACCGACTCAAGACCAAGGAGGTCGGCCGCAGCAGCAGAGGCAACAGAGGGCAGAAGGGGGGAGGGGGAACACCCCTCAAAGATGGGGGTGCGCGGGTCACCACGAGAGGCCCCTACAGCGACTATGCTCTTCTCGGCCGCTAGGAGGGACTTCTCGAGGAGGTCAACAGTGAGAGTGGTGGGACAGACAGAGAGAAAGTGGTCCCTGACTACGCGAAGGGAGTCAGGAAGGCGAGTGACTATGTAGTAAAGAGTGATGTACATGGGGGGGGGGTTCTTGGCGCAGAAGTCAGCAGGGAGTGCAGCGCGGTAGCGAGTGTCACTAGTGCGGAGGTGCGTAATGAGGTCAGCGACTGTGGGAAAGGCAGCAAGGTCAGGAAAGAGGTACGGTAGCATGAGACGGCTCAGTGCAGCAGTGGCAGGGGAGGAGTAGCGCGCAACTACAGCGTCGTACAAGGTCTGAGCACTCTTGTACTGACTAAAGTGTGCACGCTCGGAGGTAGGGAGGTGGCGACGCACAGCAAGACGTGCAGCAGCGTCGCGCGTGGCCCACTGGGAGCGAACAGTGGCGTCGGCGTCAGCAGCAGGGGCAGTGGAGGCGCCAGAGGTGAGGTCAAAGAGAGAGAGACCATCTGCCCTATCGCACTGTAAGAACAGCTGCAGGTCATCCACCCAGACCTCAAAGTCAATGGCCCGACCCTCAGCGTCAAAGACTAGAACACTAGGGGTAGCCATGACCCTAGACGACTGGCAGCGCAAACAGTAGGGTGAGGGCAGTGCAGTGAAAGGGCGCTGTGCTCACCAGACTGGACAGGTCGGGCGGCCCGGAAGGAGGGCGGCGCGGCGGCTCGGCGGCTCGGCTGCCGGGCGGCTCGGCGGCTCGGCGGCTCCGCTGCTGGGCGGCACGGCTGCTGGGCGGCTCGGCTGCTGGGCGGCTCGGCTGTTGAGCGGCTCGGCTGCTGGGCGGCTCGGCTGCTCTGCTGTCGGGCGGCTCGGTTGTGCTGCTGAGGGGCAGCACGGCTCGGGCTGCTCGGGCGGTGCGGGCGGCTCGGGCGGCTCAGCTCCTCAGCGGCACAGGCGGCGTGGGGACCGAGACGGCGGCGCGCGGCTGGGACGGGCGGCGCACGGGCGGCGTGGGGCCGGGACTGCGGTGCGCGGCCGGGACGGGCGGCTCACGGGCGGCGTGGGGCCGGGACGGGCGGCGCGCGGGCGTCGAGGGGCCGGGACGGGCGGCGCGCGGGCGTCGAGGGGCCGGGACGGGCGGCGCGCGGGCGTCTAGGGGTCGGGCCGGGTGGCGCGCGGGCGTCTAGGGGCCGGGACGGGCGGCGCGTGGGCGTCGAGGGGCCGGGACGGGCGGCGCGCGGGCGTCTAGGGGCCGGGACGGGCGGCGCGCGGGCGTCTAGGGGCCGGGACGGGCGGCGCGCGGGCGTCTAGGGGCCGGGACGGGCGGCTCACGGGCGGCGAGGGGCCGGGACGGGCGGCGCGCGGGCGTCGAGGGGCCGGGACGGGCGGCGCGCGGGCGTCGAGGGGCCGGGACGGGCGGCGCGCGGGCGTCTAGGGGCCGGGACGGGCGGCGCGCGGGCGTCTAGGGGCCGGGACGGGCGGCGCGCGGGCGTCTAGGGGCCGGGACGGGCGGCGCGCGGGCGTCTAGGGGCCGGGACGGGCGGCGCGCGGGCGTCTAGGGGCCGGGACGGGCGGCGCGCGGGCGTCTAGGGGCCGGGCCGGGTGACGCACGGGCGTCTAGGGGCCGGGACGGGCGGCGCGCGGGCGTCTAAGGGGCCGGGACGGGCGGCGCGCGGGCGTCTAAGGGCCGTGACGGGCGGCTAAAGGGGCCACTAGGGGCCAAGAGAGAGGGGAGCGCGACTCGGGTAGGGGCAGAGTGCGCTCCGGGCAGGAAAAAAAAACGGTGGGCCCTAGGAACAGTTCCCACGAGGGAACCTGCTCGATACCATGAGAAGAATGAAGAACGAGGATGAATGAACTATGAATGAGGTGAGTACATATGGAAAACCCTAATTGGGTTGTACCCCCTATGGGATACCCCACTATAGCCTACACAACAGCATAAGCTATATAATGTTCTGACAAGAGGCTATCACAGAGGGCAAGTGAGGAGGAGGAGGGACTATGAAAGGAGAGAAGATGGGAGGCGACGACTGAAGCTGCAGACACACGGGCAACAGAAGCGGCTGACACAGTGGCGGCTGACACAGTGGCTACCGAGACAGAGCGCCCCGGAATACTGGAGTAACTGGCTATGCGGCTACGACGAATTCCCCGGGACCGCCTTTCTTAAGGGGGGGGGTAGTGTAAGGAATTTTCCCGAATTCCTTATCGGGGTTGACTGCTTCGCGTACAGCCCGATTTTCGGACTTCGCACGTTCGGCCGATTTCAACGCTGCCGAGGCTCCTCGCGTCGCCTTCGGCATTTCCCAATCGCCAAACCTGCACCCAACCTCGCTCGTCCGAGGTTCCCTCCTAGCTAGGCTAGCCCCTACATTAGTCTGTGCCTTCATTGTATTCTCAGATCAGTTAATCACAGTCTCGTTATTAGTTTACCTGCGCACTCTCTTTTACAACTCATAACAACTACATTATATTTCCCCTTGGAAGTTTGTAAGCGAATCTCGCTAGTGTTTGACGAAGTGGGTTGTTTCGCGTGATGTGTATTGTAACCTCTTCGCTGGCACTTGTGTTGTCTGGGGTGAAAGGGGTTGTGTTGTGTGGCCACGATGGTTTGAACATCCACCCAACCAAACCCACAAAACAAGCGACAAGATCCTTGTCAAAACCAGAAACTACTATTGGCTGGCTCGACGGCCCGAACAAGTTGGTGTTGGCTTGGATGAGCCACGCCAGACACCCAAATTCCCTTCGCTCCCTCCATAACTCGCGCCGTGGTATGGCCAAACCAGCACTAGCTTCACTTATTGGTTGGAGTTTCCAGGCCTGCCAAAGTTGGCCCAAGAAAGACAGGCCGGGCCATTATTCAACGGCCTGCCAGCTGGTGGCTGTCGCTTTGCGCTTTCCTGGGGTTCAGGCCACCAAGTTACCCGATGGCGGCAACATCGGGAAGCTCGCAAACTGCTCGTCCAGAGTACACTTCAGTGGCGTGGCCGCCACCTTCTTGTTCCGAGTTTCAGTACAGGAAACTGGTACGCTAAACTTCCTTGTTTTTGCGCAAAGTGTTTCCCTTAGTCAAAGATCTATATATGCACGTATCTCGGTTATGAGGTTCTGCTTATTACCAAAAGTTACGAGGGCGTCGGACTTTTTACCCTGTGGGCAGGACTCTCAAGGTACTCGAACCTGAGGGGACGAGTGTTCATTCAGCAGCACACAAGAACCAAAACAAGAGCCTTCCTTGGTTTGGTTTGGTCCCTTCCAGCCATTTTGTGAAAGTACGTACGATAGGCAGTTGCTCATCATCCACTGAGCTCTAGTCTAGTTCGGTTCGCAGTTAGTTCAGTGGCATGATACGAGTGCATGATTGTAGTGTAGTGGCAATGACAACAGAGCTGCCATTGATGCTTTTGCTGTCACTGACGATCCGCCATTGCTGCGAGTGCTTGTACTAAACTAGGCTGCAATCGCACAGCCAGAGGTGTTGTGATAAGACGCTTAGGTCATCGGGTGATTTCCTAGAGCGTCTCGGCTTTCGTTAGGGCTGAAGTCCTCCATTACCCTTCTGTCCCTATTACACGATATTATCTCGTAATGCTAACTTTTTAACGAGTAGCTTAATCAGCAAAACCTCCTAACTTAATTTCCTAATGCGAGTGCAACCATGGGCCTTCTCTCACTCGGAAGGAAAAGGCCTCCGACGGGGAAAAAGGTCGACGATGACGTGTCAGACACTGATTCGGTATCAGCCCCAAGCCTCGCCACGACAGGCCCCGGTAGTTCCTCTCGCGACTCCTCCCCAGCCAAACCGTCCGCCGCGTCAGGAGACGCCAGCCGGACGGGAGTCAAGGACGTCCTTAGGCGGCCCGGTTCCGCCGCGGCGAAAGAAGCGTCGCACACAGTGAACATCCTCAAAAAGACGTACGAGAACGTGCAAGACTTTTACGTCATGGGGAAGGAGTTAGGTCGCGGACAGTACGGCGTGATTCGGTTGTGCACGGATAAAGCGACGGGGCTGTCGCTGGCGTGTAAGAGCATTAATAAGGCGAAGCTGGCGGGGACGCGCGAGGTGGAGGACGTGCAGAGGGAGGTGAAGGTGATGGAGCTGCTTAAAGGCCACCCCGCCGTGATCGAGCTCCGCGCCACGTACGAGGACCAAAAGGTACGACAATAGACACACGAGCGAATAATGAGTCTGCGTCAAACGAGTACATTTAGGGAGCTGCTTGAAGGCCACCCCGCCGTGATCGAGCTCCGCGCCACGTACGAGGACCAAAAGGTACGACAATAGACACACGAGCGAATAATGGGTTTGCGACAAACGAGTACATTTAGGGAGCTGCTTGAAGGCCACCCCGCCGTGATCGAGCTCAGGGCCACGTACGAGGACCAAAAGGTACGCGAACCGCGAGTTGAAGGTACGCGAACGTTTAGTAGGTACGCGAGCCGCGAGTGTTTAGTAGGTTCGTGAGCCACTAGGTACGCGCGACGTACGCAGACGAAAAGGTACTCCGCTGAGAGACAATAGTGTACGCGAGCGAATAATAGGTTAGCGAGGGAGTACACTTGGGGAGATGCTTTAAGGTCATGCAGAAGTTATCGAGCTCCGTGCGATCGAAGATTAACAGGAGGTTTGTGGCTGTTCGTTGCGTTAGTTCTTTCCAGTTCGGTTTTTAGGAATGTTAACAACAACGCCATCCTCACTGCTCGATAACTCCCTTTCGCTCTCTCCCCTTCCACCCACCCTTCTAGATACGACGCGTTTAACCTTTTACCTCTCTCCGCTTTCTCCGCTTCTCTCTCTCGTTTCTGTGTATCGTTTTCGTCTCAGCGCGTGCATTTGATCATGGAGTTGTGCGAAGGCGGCGAACTCTTTGAGCGAATCAGCAAACGAAAGCATTACCCTGAAAACGAGGCGGCGGAGGTTTGTCGCACGCTCGTGTCAGTCGTCGCACACTGCCAGGCGCACGGACTCATGCATCGCGATCTCAAGCCCGAAAACATTCTGCTCGTCAACCAATCGTCGCACACGCGAGTCAAAGTCGTCGACTACGGCCTCGCGGTTTTCGTCAAACCAGGTGAGCCTCTTTTTGGTCAGCCCGAGTTCCATGAATAATCGATATGCAATTTCGTTAACCGTGACGAACGCCGATCGTCAGCCAAACCTCGCGCACGCGAGTCGGCTCGCCGTTTTTGTCAAACCAGGTGAGTAACTAAACTATTCTCTAATTTCGGTAGCAGCCTTCTTAGCTGACGTACCTTCGCAAAAAAATAAGACACATTTAAATGTCAAGGATGTCTTGGGAAATAACTCACCTGACCTAACTCCTTAAGTGATTCAGTGAATCACGGTACCCAGTTACCTTAAGAATCGGTAATCAGTGGAAGATGGTAAACACAGGACTGGACCATGGTGGTTAGGGAACATGAATGCTGCAAAAAAGTACCTGATTACACTCCCCCGTTACCCATTTTCACCACACTTTCGGTTCCAATACAGGCACGAAGCTGACGCAATGGCCGGGCAGCGCGTACTACATAGCGCCAGAGGTGCTGAACATGTGGAGCGTCGGGGTGATACTCTACATGCTGCTGTGCCCCCTGCCCTCTCCACCTCTTCTCACCCGCTTCAACCTCTCCCCACCGCTCCCCACCGCTCCCCACCGCTCCCCACCGCTCCCCACCACTTTCCACCGTCTCTCACCTCCACACACTCCCTGTAATCCATTACAGGTGCCAAGCTGACGACAATGGCGGGCAGCGCGTACTACAAAGCGCCAGAGGTGCCGAACAACTGCGTCCTGCTGTGCGACCTGCCCTCTCCATCCTCTTAGTCACCCCTTCCCACCGCTTTCCACCGCTTCCCACCGTTTCCCACCCTCGCCCACCTCCATTCACTCCCTGAAACCCAACTTCACCGTTAACAGGTGCCAAGCTCACCACCATGGCGGGCAGCGCGTACTACATTGCGCCAGAAGTGTTAAACAACTGCTACGGGCTGGAGGCGGACATGTGGAGCGTGGGGGTGATCCTCTACATCCTGCTGTGCGGCCTGCCCTCTCCACCTCCTTATCACCCCTTTCCACCACTTTCCACCGATTCCCACCATTTCCCACCACGTCCCACCCTCCTTCACCACTCTCCACTCCCCGGTAACAGGCGCAAAACTCACCACAATGGCGGGCAGCGCGTACTACATAGCGCCAGAAGTGTTAAATAACTGCTACGGCTTGGAGGCAGACATGTGGAGCGTGGGGGTGATTCTCTACATCCTGCTGTGCGGCCTGCCGCCGTTCTGGGCGGAGAAGGAGGAGGGCATATTCGCGGCCATCAAGACGGGCAAGATCGACGTGTTCACGGGCGTGTGGGAGGGCGTGTCTCAAGATGCTAAAGACCTCGTTATAAAGCTTCTCACGAGGGATCCTTCGAAGAGAATCACGCCAGAAAAGGCACTGGGTGAGTGGAGGGTGGGGCGGTACGACAAGGGAAATGCTACCTGAAGTGGATGGGAGGGCGTGTGGGAGGGCGTGTCGCAGGACGCCAAGGACCTCGTTATTAAGCTCCTTACCAGAGACCCTTCCAAGCGGATCACACCTGAGAAAGCGCTGGGTGAGTGGGGGGAAGGGTAGGGGACGGGCAGGATCGACGTGTTCACGGGCATGTGGGAGGGCGTGTCGCAGGACGCGAAAGACCTCGTTATAAAGCTGCTGACAAGGGATCCCTCAAAGCGGATCACACCGGAAAAGGCTCTGGGTGAGTGGAGGGTGGGGTTGGGGGTGGGGAGGGGACAAGGCGCTGAATGGGGTAATGGGTGGGTGCAGCCATCAAGACGGGCAGGATCGACGTGTTCACGGGCGGGTGGGAGGGCGTGTGGGAGGGCGGGCGTGTCTCAGGACGCGAAGGACCTCGTTACGAAGCTTCTCACGAGTGATCCTTCCAAGCGGATCACACCAGAAAAGGCGCTGGGTGAGTGGGTGGATTTTGGGTGGATGGGAGGGAGAGAGAGAGGGCGTGTGGGAGGCCGTGTCGCCGGGCGCCAAGGAGCAGGTGATTAATCTGCTGACGAGGGACCCGTCCAAGCGGATCACACCGGAAAAGGTGCTGGGTGAGTGAACGTGGGGGTGGAGGATGGGGCGTGGGGAGGGGGGGCATGTTCAAGGGCATGTGGGAGGGCGTGGAGGATGGGGGTGGGTGGGAGTGTCTGGGAGGGAGAAAAACTGTTTGCATGAACTGGACGGTGGAATGGGAGGGGAATGATTGCCTATGTGCCACCAGAGAGAGATCAAGCAACTCGCTTCCAGCCTTCCTCCTCTTACTCTCAGAATCCAACTTTCCCCCTCTCCCCCCCTCCAGCCCACCGCTGGTTGAAGCAGCACGCGGGGGCAACCCGCTTCCCCTCCTCCGCCTCCCTCTCCGGAATCCAAGTTTCCCCTTACCCCCTTTTCCCCTCTTCCCCCCCACCCATACAGCCCACCGCTGGTTGAAGCAGCACGCGGGGGCAACCCGTTTCCCCTCCTCCGCCTCCCTCTCTGGAATCCAACTTTCCATTTCCCCCTTTTCCCCTCTTCCCCCCCACCTGTCCAGCCCACCGATGGTTGAAGCAGCACGCGGGGGCAACTCGCTTCCCCTCCTCCGCCTCCCTCTCCGGAATCCCCCCCAAGCCCGCCACTGCTGACGTCATGGGCGCGTTCAGGCGCGACAGCAGCGTCAGCAGCAGCACAGGGGGGGGCGCGCGCCCCAGCTCTAGCAGCGGGGCGGGCGCAGGGGGAGGGGGAGGCGGAGGGGGGGCGCACCACCATCACCACGCAGGGGGGGGCGGGGTGGGGGGACTGGCGGGGGTTCTAGCAGGGGGAGACTCGTCCCTACTCTCCAAAGCGATTCTCTCACTGAAGAAAGTCGGTAGTGGAAGCGGGGGCGGGGGCGGAGGAGGGGGGGGAGGAGGAGGCGGGGAGGGGACACATAGCGATCTGCTAGTTCTCCTAGAAGCGCTGAAGAAAAAAGTGGGGGACGGGGGGGTGGCAGGAGCAGCAGGGGGAGGGGGAGCGGGACTCCCCCATCCTATAGTGCCTCGTTCCCGAAGCGTGGGGATGAGTCGTAGCGGGTCGTTATCAGGAGCTGAATCCGATGCTGACGGTGCTCCTGGGAAAGACAGACGGTCGGCGTCTGCCCGACACGGGTCCGGACTGACCGGGGCAGATGATGAAACTTCCGAAGCTGCCCTGCAGGCGTTTCTCGCGGCTTCCCGGGAGGTGCTGAGGAAAGATGGTGGGGAGGGAGGTGGGGGGGGAGCGGGGGGAGAGGAACGATTGGCAAAGCTTTTAGCTAAGCTTGAAGCAACGGGAGGGGGCGGCGGAGGAGGAGGGAGGGAGGACCGGCCGGGGTTACCAAGGGGCGGCAGCACGGGCGGCGGGGCACCAGGCCGGCCGAAGCTGCCGCCCTCCCGGAGCACAAGAGACGCATCGGATCACGAGGGGGAGGACGATGGGCGGCGGGTGAGAAAAGAAGTCAAGCTTCCGTCGTCTGCTTCTGTGTCTGCTGCCGATGCCGGGTCGAAACTTTTACGGCACCGGTCGGAAAATGTCGGCGCGATTTTGACCAAGGGTGGGAAACCCGGGCAGCCCGGAAAATCTATGGAGGAGATTTTTGCCTCGCTGGAGAAGGGGAAGGAGAGGCCGGGCAGCAGCAGCACGAATCGAAGAGGGGAATGGGAGAAAGAAAAAGATCCGCGGGAAAGGGAGAGAGACAGAGACAGAGACAGGGACAAGGATAGAGACAGGGACAGGGACAGGGATAGGGATAGGGACAGGGATAGGGACAGGGGGGGAAGGGGAGACAGAGACAGAGACAGAGACAGGGACAGGGATAGGGACAGGGATAAGGATTACGACAGGTATAGGGACAGAGATAGGGACAGGGACAGAGACAGGGATAGGGATAGGGATAGGTATAGGGATAGAGATCGGGACAGGGATAGAGATAGAGACAGGTACAAAGACAGGGATCTCGACTGGGATAAGGACAGGGACAGGGACAGGGACAGAGACAGGGACAGGGACCGGGACAGGGATCGCGATGGTGTGAGGGACAAGGATAAGGATAGAGAGAGGCTTAGGAGGGAGAGGGACAAGCTAGGGAGCACGACGGGGGCGAAGAAAGAGGGCGGCGGGCTGGTACGGCATCGTTCGGCAGATATTGGCAAGCTCGTGTCGGTTGGAAAGAACGACGACGATAGGCCGGACTTCCTCAAGAGTCCGACGGCCAGATCGAGATCGCGGGGAATCCAACGGTCACCGTCGCCTCCTGCGGGGGGGAGAGACAAAGACCGGGATAGGGATAGGGACAGGGACAGAGATAGAGACAGGTTTCGGGACAGGGACAGGGAGAGAGACAGAGAGAGGGGAGGGAGGGGTGACAGGGACAGGGATCGAGACAGGGACTGGGATAGGGACCGTGATAGAGACAGAGAGTGGGACAGAGACAGGGACAGAGATAGAGACAGGGATAGGGATAGGGATAGGGATAGGGATGGTAGACGTTCGTCTGTGCGCCGATCCCCCTCTCCTGAAAGCGTTCGAGGGGAGAAGGATAAGGGGAGGGGGGACAGAGACAGGGATAGGGACAGAGACAGGGGGGATAAAGACAGGGACAGAGACAGGGACAGGGATAGGGATAGGGACAGGGATAGGGACAGGGACAGGGATGGTAAAGAGAAGGAGGGAGATGAGGTGAGGAAGAAAGGGGAGGAGGAGGAGCCGGTTCGGCCGAGGCGAACGTTGCGGCGTGGGCTTTCGTCTGCTAGTGTGTCCTTTGACCCTGAGGTTGATGCTGTGGAGAAAGGAGGAGGGGAGGCGGGGGAGAAGGAGAGGGAGCGAGTCGGGAGGGAGGGCAGGGAGAGTCGCATCGGAAGCAGCGCCAAGGGAAGAGACTTGGAGCGATCCCCCTCTCCTCCTCCCCCTCCCTCTGCTGCTCCTGGTGCCGCGAGCGACGAATCACACGATGAGAAGGAGGGTGGTGGTGGTGAGGATGGTGGTGCGGGAGCAAAGGGGGGAGCAGGGGGGGCGAGGGGTATGTCTCGGGTGTCGGATAAGGCCAAGAGTGCCAAGGAGCGGCTGGAGGGGAACAGCTTGTTTCGGCACAAGTCGACCAACGTGTCGGCTCTTGTTCCGGTCCGGGACGGCAGGGATGGGCGAGAGGGCAGGGACGGGAGGGACGGGCGGGACGGGAGGGAGGGGAGAGATGGGTCGGCAAGGGGTGGGGGGGGAGCGAGGCCTGTGTCTCCTCTCTTGGAAGAATCTTCTCGCTCCCATCCGTCCAATCGGGGAGGAATAGGAGCTCCGCCGTCCCCCACAGCCAGTGTGAGCAGCCGAGCGGGCGGCGGCGGCCGGCGTGTTTCGGCTACTAATGGCCTGGTCCGGCGGAAATCGGCAGATGTGGGGAAGTTGTTGGAAGATTTGGGCGGCGACGGGGGGAAGGATGCGGGGCGGGATGGGGCGGAGAGCACGAGCAGCGGCGGGCGGAAATCGGCTGCTTCTGGCGGCTCGTCCGCTTCTCGGAGGCGGCCGAGTCGGGATTTTGACGACCTGGCACGGACGGGCGGGGTTGTCTTTTCTGTGTCGGCGGGCGGCGGACTGAGTCCCCTGAAGGCTCCTAAGATGGTGCCGCCTTGGAAAGGGGATGAGAATGGGGAGGAGGAGGGAGAGGGAGGAGCGAGGGAGAGGGGTCGGGCAGATAGGGATAGGAGTGGGGGGAGGAGTGGGGGGAGGGGGAGTGGCACGAGCAGTGGTGGGAGAAGAGGAGGGAGGGGATGGGACGATGATTCAGATAGGGAGAGTGACAGGGATAGGGATAGAGACAAGGGCAGGGAGAGGGACAGGTACGGTGAGCGTGATTATAGGGAGAGGGACAGGGATGGAGGAGACCGAGATAGGGAGAGGAACAGGGATTGGGACCGGGACAGGGATAGGGATAGGGATCGGGATAGAGATAGGGAGAGGGAAGGGGGAGCGAGAAGCCCTTTGCCTAGAAACGCATCTCGGTCGTCCGCTGCTGGTGGTGGTGCCCGATCCAAGGGCTCTGGTGGGCTTGCGAGGTTCAAATCTGCTGACGTGTCTGCGATGCTCAAGTGATGCCAGCCTCTCCGTGTGGTGGTGAATCGGTGATTGGTGAAATGCCATTGGTGGTTGGGCCCCCCAAGGTTCGAGTTTGCTGACGTGTCGGCGATGCTCTCAAGTGACATCTGTCTCTGAGATTGGTTGGTGAATGGTGATTGGTGTAATGCCGTTGGTGGGTGGGCTCCCAAGGTTTTTTGCTGACGTGTCTCCGATGCTGAAGTGATGGCACGGTGTGATGACTATAGAAAGGCTGTATCGTCAGCTTCTAAGGTTTAAAATCTGGTGATGTGTTGACATGACATGCTGATGGTGGCACGTTAGGGAAGGTGTGAGAGAATGTGCTGCTGCTCACATTCTAGAATGCATGATTCTATGTGCTTATCCCTCTTATTAGACTGATCTCTTGCTGATATTTGTCTAACATCTCTAATTTATTACCTAGCACTCTTTCCTGTATGTTCTCTGTGGTCTAATTATGCATGTCCTTGACATTTCCAGCCAACGATGTGAGTGCTGATAAATCTTTCACGCCCTAATGGTGTATGTTTTTGAGTCGGCACGAGGATCGCGGCAGGGGGACCCGCTCGGCCCTTTTCTTTTCGCGTTCACGCAGCAGCAGGTGATGGAGTCGGTGACTAGAGAGTTCAGGGACCTACTTTTCCTGAGCTACGCAGACGATACCTATATCCTGGGACCAGCGGCTAGGATTCTAGAGGCGTTTGGGGTGCTGCGGGAGCGGTTGGAATGGGTGGGGCTGGAGGTGCAGGCGCACAAGTGCCGGTTTTGGGAGCGCGAGGGCGGGGATGTGGAGCGGGCACTGCCATTGGGGATGCAGCGGGTGGAGGAGGGTCTCACTGTGGTGGGCGTGCCTATTGGGGAGGAGGATTGGGAGGTGACCCGGTTGCGGGAGCGGCTTCGACAGTTGCAGGCGCCATTGCCATGGCTCCCCCTGCTTGACCACCCCCAGATGGCTTCACATCTCCTCGCCATTGCAGTTTCAGCACGGCCGATGTACCTGGCCCGGACTATGCCGCCGCGTCCGGAGGTGGTGGAGGCCTTCAGGGATTGGGATAGCTGTCTGGAGGATTGCTTTAAGCATCTTTTCCCTCCTGGCACTTGGGAGCAGGACCCCGACCGGTCTAGGTGCGCACGCATGCAGCTGCATCTCCCTGTGCGACTCGGAGGGTTTGGGATCCGGGCGGCAGCCTCTTTGAGTCCGCTGTCCTATATTTGTGGGTGGGCGCAAGCCGCGCGTGATATTGCACAGTTGGGGGTGGCGGGCGAGGAGGCGATGTTTGCGGAGTACCTCACCACTTCGGCAGGGGCGGAGTTTCTTGACCCGTGGTTTGCCAAGGCTCTTGAGCAGCTGCCTGCGACTATACGCCAGGAGATGCCGGGCTTACCTCTGTGCGTAGCGGCCCCTCCTCTTCGGCTTTTCCAGGCGCGGCAGCGGCTGTTGGCGGTAGAGGAGCTCCAGGCACTGCGCCGCTCGGCTCGTGACGATGCCACCCTGGCCCGTTTCACATCCCTTCAGGGCCCGGGGGCTGGTGCATGGGTTTCGGCGGTTCCGGCTCACTCAGATCTCACATTCACTGCAGCGGAGTGGGGCATTGCTGCTGCTATACGGCTCGGGCTCCCAATTCAGCAGCTGCAGGTGGCGGGGAGGTGTGTTTGTGGTACAGCGTATGTTGACCCAGCAGACCCGCATCATGCCCTGAGATGCAAGCACCAGCACAGTCCATCTCGGGTGCATGATGAGGTGAAGTTTGCGGTGGCGAAGATCTCTAAGGCGTCAGGGGGGGTGGTGACGATGGAGGATAGTGTGGTGCTGCCGGGGAAGCGGGTTGACGTAGCGGTGCGACGACCAATGGCCGGGGAGGCTCATGCTCTAGAGATCAGCGTCGCGGACCCGCTGTCGCTGTCTCCATCTCTACTAGGGCAGTCCGTGCGTTCTATAAGTGTGGCGGCAAGGGAGTGGGAGCGTCGCAAAACGAGTGATTACGCGCCTCTGCTTGCACGCAACCGGGGCGTGCAGTTCACCCCTTTGATAGTAGAGACGTGGGGGTGTCTCGGCGGTCGTTTCCGGCGGTGGCTTCGTCAGCAGGGGGACGCGCACGTGGGGCTAGCTGTGTCACGGGGGGCTTGCCGGGAGGATGACACTTCGTTTTCGGCTTATCTTTTGGGGTCTCTGAAGGCGCTCATCGGGGTGGCGTTACAACGGGCGCAAGCTCGTGTCATCCTGCTTCGGGCGGCGTCTTCCATGGGGGGGATGAATGTGGATTTGGTGGACCAGGAGAGGGACGACGTCGAGGTGGAGGGCGGGGCTATTTGGGTGGAGGCCCCGTACATGGTAGATGCACAGATTTGATTGAGGTTGGGTGAAATGGGGAGCGGGATGGGGTATCTTGATGGGGCGCCTTGACTGGGTGTTTTGATTGGGTATCTTGATGGGGTTTTTATGTGTGTTGCATTTGGGTACAGAAGTTATCCGGTGCTGCTGAACCCTTGGAAGAACAGGCTCGGCCTGAATTCCCCGAAAATAAGCAATGTCGTTCTACTACACTGCATGCGTATGTATTTTTTATTTACAAATGAGAGTACCTTGCAATGCACTTCAAACAAACCTTCCTAACTGGACCTGAAAAGAAAAGTCACATCAACTCAGATGATACAAAGCTACAATACATAGCACTACACTCACATATGTACAACATCACACACGATTTGACATGGTTCAGTATTGACACAGAACCGCCTGGGTTTGAGTTTTTACCAAACTAGAGCGCAAATTCCGCTTCTATCTTCTCTCTTTCACTCTGTGGCGTCAAAACGTTAGTGGAGCCTTGATCCCCTTCCCGCCATCATAACCATTACTATTGCGTGGCTGTCGTTGCATCTCGGCCGTTGCTCTTCCCGCCTTTCCTCAAAGCAGCTCGCATCGCCTTCGCACGCGCCACCTTCTCCTCTGCCAGACCCTTCAGTTCCGCCACCTTCGCTTTAGCAACCTCCACTGCAGTCACACTTTTACGATATTCCTCCTCAAGACGTGCTGCTGCGGTTTTCAAATCCTCGATATAAGTCTCCTCGGATTCAATGGCCACTACGGAAACTTCCACATCGAATTCTTCCTGCGAAAACGCTTCCCACGCATCCTCCGCGTTCTCCGTGGTTTCTTCCGCCACCGCTTCCGCCTCCTCCGCTGCGCGCACCGCTTCTGCGCGCTCGAATTTCGCCCGCTCGAGCGCTAGCTGCGCCCCCGCCGTGCGGGCGGCTTCCGCCAACCGCGCTGCTTCGCCCACTGTGGCGGAAGCTTCATCCGCCACCTTCCGCTTGCCTGCCGCTAATGCTCCAGCTTCTTCCGCCACCTCTGACGCGCGCTTCAGGTCCGCGGAGCGTTTTTGCGCCCGCTCCGCTAGTTCCGCGACGTCCGCGGTCATGAGGGCGCGTTCGAGCGCCATTTCGTCCGCCTGCCCGCGCAGTTTAGACGCTTCCGCGCTTATTCCCTCCGCGTCCATCTTCTTCTCTTCGAGAACCTTCTTCGCATCTTCGTATTCCGCTAGAGCTTTGGCGGCTTCTGCGTCAGCAACCGCGGCTTCACGAACCACGGATTCTAACGACCGATCAACCCCGTTTCCATTACTTTCGACAACGGCAACAATATTCGGTGTAGACGCGCCAAGAGTCTCGCGAGAACTGGTGTATTGCTGTGCAGCCGTATGACCAATGTCGCGTAAACCAAAAGTGTGGTCGGGAGAAAGAAAGAGGCCGACACAGAGGCAAAGGGTGAACAAGGTATTTTCTACTTGAGCGTGTAGACGATTGCCATTGGCCATGGCGATTGAGCGCGATCGGTAAGGAAGTAGAATGTTGTCAATTTGCTTGATAAGGAGATGCACGACGAACCATAAAGCAGCTCTACGCAAGTTGTGTATGTGATTAGAGGGTAGAAATTGGCGAGTGAAGGGGGACATCTGGCGCAGACAGGGACATGTCTTGTCTATTTATCTGTGTAATCTCCTGACAACAAGCCCCCCCAACAACTGCTGAGCCTATTTCCCCTGTCAATACTTCACAGTTGTTTCGAGTCTCGTTCAGCACATCTTTTCACGTGCGCACGTGATAGGTGTCTTTTCCATAAATCCTTAAGTGGGCGGTGTTTCAAGGCTGTGATACCAGGCGAGTTCGGGATATCCAGTGTGCCAGAAACGTAATGTGTGAGTGCTGGGACATGGCGAATGGAGCCTATATTGTAACGCGGAAAACGAACATATCTGCTGGACACCCTCCCGCCAACAAGGCAAGGGGCAGTGCTGACGTGGAAAAACTACCACGTTCCAAACCACCCCAGCCCTAGGATGCATCTTGCTAGAAGAAGAGCCATCCTCACCCGCGTCGCAACATAGCTGATTAGACACCTGTAACAGTGCAGGTGCCTGTTGACTGAACCATCAGGTACACAGTAAATCTGAAAGTCGGATCGGAACTTCGACAACAGCGCCTGTAACAGAGCGGCGGGTAATCAAACATGGCTTGGCTGGTAATTCTCGCCAAATTACCTCGCCTCCAGCAGCGAGCGGTTCGCCGAAGCCATCGCTTCGGTACGACTAGCTTCGCTAGTCACAATCATAGATCTACGTTTGTAACTTACGCACTCGGGCTAAGGATTTGGGTCCACACACCGTATTTGCAGCCAAAGCTATTCAAGTGCTAAAGTCCACACACCGTCGATTTCAATGCTGAACCGAACTTTATCAGAAAATCACATGAGCCCATATGAGAGTGAGATAATGCTATTACAATACATAGTACCACACTATCATACATTATTTGACACTGGTCGGTCTAGAAAAAACAACCGCCTGTGCTCGAGCATTCTTGGCACTTCTCAGGGATTGACGAAACTAGAGCGCTAATTCCGCTTCTGAAGGAACAACTGCTCATGCCACAGCACCTCCTCACTTTCGCCCTGTGGATCAAACGGAAATGTGGAGTGGAGCTCGGAAGCTATTGCGTGGCTGTCGTTCCTTCCCGGCCGTTGCTCTTCCCGCCTTTCCTCAGAGCAGCTCGCATCGCCTTCGCACTCGCCACCTTCTCCTCTGCCAGACCCTTCAGCTCCTCCACCTTCGCTTTAGCGACATCCACTGCAGACACACTCTTCCGATGTTCCTCCTCGAGGTCTGCTGCAGCAGCACTTAAATCCTCGATATAAGCCTCCTCCGATACCATGTCAACCATAGAAACATCCATGTCGGATTCTTCATGCGAGAACGCTTCCCACACTTCCTCTGCATACTCCTTAGCTTCTACTGCCAGCGTTTCCGCAACCTCCGCAGCTCGGACCGCCTCCGCGCGCGTAGTTTCTGCCCGCACGAGCGCGAGCTGCGCCTCCGCCGTCCCTTCCGCTTCCGCCAACCGTGCTGCTTCCCCCGCCGCGGCCGAAGCCTCATCCGCTACTTTCCGCTTGCCGGCCGCGTATGCGCCAGCCTTTTCCGCCACCTCTTCCGCACGCTTCAGGTCCGCGGTGCTTTTCCGCTCACGCTCCGCTGATTCCGCGACTTCCGTGGCTATGACGGCGTGATCGAACGCCAATTCTTCCGCCTGGCCGCGCAGTTTAGACGCTTCCGAGCTTATTCCCTCCGCGTCCACCTTCTTTCCTTCGAGAACCTTCTTCGCATCTTCGTATTCCGCTAGAGCTTTGGCGGCTTCCGCGTCAGCCGCGGCGGATTCACGAACGGCAGATTCCAAGGACTGACCGCCGCGGTTTTCGTGATTTTCGACAGCAGTAACAATTTCTGGTGTAGATGCGCCAAGAGTCTCACGAGATCTGGCGAACTGCTGTGGAGCCGCAATGTCTCGTGAAGCAGAAGTGTGGCCAGGACAGACGAGGAGGCCAACACAGAGGCATACGGTGAATAAGCTATTTCCTACTTGAGCGCGGCGGTGGTTGCGATTGGCCATGGTGATTGAGCGCGATAGCCAAGGGATGAAAGTGTTGTCAGTTGAGTACAGCTATTAGGAAAAGTCGGAACGGGAAACAAGGAGCTTCAAACAATGTAAGGGGAAGTAACAATGCGGAGCTTTCTATATAGATGTGGGAGCTCTCTGTTGGAGAATCGAGTTTCTGCCGCCCCAGCCCTTTGCACACAAGCAGCAGCAAGGGGGAATGTCGGCGATGAATCAGAGCTTCGGGAAGTACTTCGAAAGTTCCACCACCAATCAGATTTCAGCCGAAGACTCGATATAGTTCAAAGCTGCCTTCAAACCGAAGTGTTGGCAGTTTCTACAGGTTTCTACACATCAGAATCAGCTATAACAGAAATATCCAGAGTTTCCTTATTCATGCACCTCATGTGGCACTCAAAGTCACTCAAGGTCCATCCAATCTAGATTGTGCCCAAGTTACCAGGGAAGTTACATTGTCTATCAGCCTAGTTTGTGCTTTCAATCTGTCTTGTTTGTGATGCCTAGAGTTGTGCTTTAGTGGGCTTGTTAATCTTGAACATAGTGAAGTTTTACCTCATCCAGTCAATTCCAGCAGCCCTGCTAAGACTTTCCAGCCAAGTTTCCAGCCCTCCAGTAGTCACAGCTACTCTGTTTTACAAGTTGGTATCAGAGCTTGTCGTTTCGATCAACCTAGCCCACCACGTTCCTATCCTAGCACCATACGAACATGGCGGGAGACAATCCATCTGGTCCTGCACTCCAGCCAGCCGGAGGAGCTTCAGAGTCAACATCAGCAGCTACTGGATTAGTGGAAGCAGTTGCACCAGGCAGTCCTTCAACAACATACTCACCACTCACCTCCTTCATGCCTAAGCTTCACCTCCCCAAGTTCAACGGCAAAGATTTTCCAACATGGGCAACTCAGTTTGAGCTCACTGCATCCCTTCTGGATCTGTGGCCTTACTACACTGGAGAAGCAGCCAAACCAGCAGCAGATGCTTCAGAAGCTGAAAAACGACTTTACGAACGACGCAACAAGGAGGCCTTCCTCTACCTACTTAATAGCATTCACGAGCAGCAGTTGAAGTCGCTCCTGCCCTGTTCTACCAAGGCAAACAGTGCAGAGGAAGCATGGAGCCGACTGAAGACTATGCACCAGTCAAAATCCGAGAGCAGCCAAGCCGAGATGTGGAGCCGCTTCATGAATCTGAAGATGGAAGAAGATGAATCAGCACAAGCCTACCTACAACGAGCTGAAGCAATGCTGGAGGAAGCAGCAGCGATCGGCTTGGAGATTCCAGAGTCTCTTTTCAAGACCGTCATCCTCACCGGCCTTACACCGGAGTGGGACACTTTCCGTGCAACACTACAAGCGCTCCCGCAGTCAATGAAGAGTCGTGCGTTCATCTTTGAGGCCCTTGTCAACGAGCAGCAGAGTCGAGACCTTGCACGGAACAAGCGGAGTGACGAAGGTGCGTGGAGTGCTGCAGCAGCCACAAGATATGGCAACCAATTCCAGAGGCAAGGAAATTTCAGCCCAAACCGCCCTCAACCCTACTACGGTACGAAATTTCAGTCACCTTCCAACCCATACAAACCCTCTCGTTTTCCTCAGTCAAGTCCTCCCTATAAGTCCAGTCACTATGTCCAGCCAAGGCCTTCGATTCCCAATCAATACCAGCCTAGGAATGCAAGAGTCAATATGCCAAGAGTCAATAATTTCAGCCAAGCCCCGAATGCTAAAAAGTTTAATTTTGAGTGTTTTTGTTGTCATGAGTGGGGTCACCCGTGGTATGCTTGTCCTAAAAAGCCTCCTAATTGGGTCCCCCCACCTCAGCTACTATCTGAAAAAGGTAAGGCAGCCATAGCAAATATAGCAAGTCATTCTACAAGTCAAGATGAGTCCAAAGAGTCCGATGGTCCTGTCCTTTTTAACGCTGCTACTTGCATGCATGTTTTCTCTACTAGTAGTGAGGAGTTTATTCTTGATAGTGGCTGCTCTGAAACCATGACTCCCTATCAGTCCATTCTCAAGGATTTTCAGCCCTCATATGACTCAAAAGCTGTGACTCTTGCTGATCTTGGCAAAGTACCAATCAAAGGAGTCGGCAAGCTTGAGTTCGAAAAGGATGGTAAGTCATTTTGTGTCAATAAAGCTTTGTTTGTTCCTGATTTGGGAGCAAACTTGCTCTCAGCCGGACAACTCGAAGAGAAAGGTGCCTCCGTTCTCTTGCAAGGGGGGAAAGCCAAAGTGTGGGACAGTGCAGGAAATCTGGTGGCTGAAGGCGAGCGTACCGGGCGGCTCTACAAGATGAAGTTGGAGATTAAGCGCGGTGCTAGCAACACGAAGAACGACGTTGTCTCGCTTCCCGCTGTTTCAACCGATCAAGTCAACAACAAAGGGAGTATCTCCCAAGCTGAGGTATGGCATGCACGCTTGGGGCACGTGGGAGTGCAAGCATTGAAAGAGTTGGTAAATCACAAGAGCGTGGAAGGATTGAGTTTGAATGAAAGTGCAGTCAAGTCCCTTTCTTCCGTTCCATGTCCATCTTGTGTGGAAGGTAAACTAGCTAGAAAGCCATTCTTCCCTTCTAAGTCTCAGTCAAGGGACCTCCTAGAGTTGGTCCACACTGATGTCTTCGGCCCCATGCGAGACCCTACTCGAAACGGTAAGAGATATTTGGTGTCTTTCATTGATGACAAGAGTCGTTTCTCGTGGTCCTTTTTCATCAACACCAAGGATGAAGTTCACAAGTGTTTCAAGCAATGGCTAGCACTTGTTGAGAGAGAGTCAGGGAAGAAGTTACTCACCTTGAGGTCGGATCGAGGAGGTGAGTACATGGGGAAAGCGTTTCAGGGGGAGTTGTTGGCATTGGGCATCAAACAACAGTTCACTTGTCCCTATAGTCCTCAGCAAAATGGAGTGGCAGAGAGGTTTCATCGCACTATCCAGGCTATAGCTACCACTTTCCTTCAGTTCAAAGGCCTTGACAAGCTCTGGTGGGGTGAGGCAATCACTATGGCAATTTATGTTCGCAACAGGAGACCCACAAGGCCCTTACCGGAAGGTGTAACGCCATATGAGGCTTGGTTTGGAGTTAAACCAGATCTGTCTATGCTTCGTGTTTTTGGTTCCATGGCCCAATACCGTGTTCCAGATGCAAAGAGACTCAAGCTGGACAGCAAAGCTCATTGGGGCCTCTTCATCGGCATGAGCAATGAGAGCAAGGGATGGGTCCTTTGGGATCCTGTCACCAAGCGAGAAGTGGTTTCAAGGGATGTTGTCTTCTATGAAGACATGTCCCTTGCAGGTTGGCATAAGTTTTCCTCTTCCTCCTCTCTATCCTCTATCCAACAGGAACCAGCAAGCGCACCTGAGGAAACAACACAAGAGGAGGAAGAAGATGACACCGATTCTGACCATAGCGGACCGATCATCGATCTCCCTCAAGCCGTCGTCAACGAGTCCAACCGTGCCACGCCAGTGCCACCAGCAGCTACTCAACCAAGTGGAGATGAAGTTCAGCCATCAAATGAAGACAATCCACCGCAGCAAGTCACCGTTCCATCACCATCAAAGGAGCAGCAGCCAACAGTCACAAACCAGCCAGCTATATCAACACCAACCTCACAATTTCAACGCCAACCGGATCAGCCCACCACTACGCCATCAAACCCATCACCAGCCATCACTCCAGAGGCAACTACAGAAGCTCATCATCATCCCATGCAGCAGCAATCAACAGCTACAAGACCCCAAGTACCTACATCAACACCATCTACGACTCTTCCTAGCAACAAGTCAACCGTCACCGCAACACCTCGTTCTCATACCACACGTTCATCACTTGTTCCAACGTCAAGCCAGCTCATAGCACGAGGATCACTTCAGCGAGTCACCACCAACACCAGCTCCAACAGTCCACTTCTTCACCCAAGACCTTTCTCAACTTCACCCCCACGTCCCGGATTCGGTCGTCATCAGTTACCACCATCTTCAACACCGAGCAACAACACCAACCAGCCCCAACCATCACCACCTCTCGACAAGGCAGCGTCATCATCAATTCCCAAGCTTCTAGTCTCAAGATCCCCACCAAGAGCATCTTCACAACCAACTATGCCGACAAACGTTTCAGCTTCACCGCCACGAGTCACCATACCTAATCCTCAAGTCAACACCGATAATCAAGATATTTCCACGCCAGGAGAAGAACAAGCAGCCGTGCCGCCGTCGCAGCCGATGTCGCAGCCGTTGTCTCAGCCGCAAATGACCGCATCAACGCAATCAAACACTGTGAGACCGAACCCTACCACTAATGTGTCTCAGCCAACTGAGGAGTTTGGTAAAGGTAAACGAGTCCGCAAGGTAAAAAAGCCCTTCAATTTCATGGTTGACATGTCATCAAGGTGCACATGTGAGGAGAGTGAGAATTGCATTCACAAGAAGGTAGAGGCAATATGCATGGCAGCATCACACCTTCCGCGAGAGCCCTTGAGTCGTCGTGAGGCAATGGCAAGTCCCGAAAGAGATCATTGGTTGAAAGCCGAGGAAGAGGAGATTGAGAGTCTCATGAAGCGAGGTACATGGAGTCTTGTTGAGCCACCTCCAGGGAAGAAGGTAATTGGTGTCAAATGGGTGTACAAGATCAAGGTAAAAGGTGATGGTAGCCTCGATAGGTACAAGGCAAGGTTAGTGGCAAAAGGTTATTCCCAAATTCCAGGTCTTGACTTCACCGAAATCTTTGCCGTGGTAGCAAAGTACACCACGGTACGAGTCCTCCTCGCCATAGCCGCATATCTTGGTCTCCATATCCATCAAATGGATGTCAAGAACGCATTTCTCTACGGTGTCTTGGAAGAAGAGGTATACATGGCACAACCCGAAGGTTATGATGACGGTACGGGTCGAGTGTGTCGCTTGGTAAAGTCCCTTTATGGTCTCAAACAGTCCCCACGGGTTTGGTATCATGCTCTTGAGCAGGTACTTTTTAAGCATGGTTTCACAAGGTCCATGAGAGACAACGCTCTGTACTTCATGCACACGAGTGAGGGGGAGTACATTTGGCTCTTGGTATATGTCGATGACCTCCTCCTAGTCTCAGGTTCTCTTGATCTTCTCAACAAGGTGAAAGGTATTCTCACGAGTGCATTCACGATGACCGATCTTGGTGAGCCGAGTCATTATCTTGGTATGAACATTGTGAGAGATCGTAAGTCACGGTCCATCTTCCTATTCCAGCAAAGGTACATCCAAAAGGTCCTTGAGAGGTTTGGTCTTGATGATAGCAAGCCATCACCTACCCCACTTCCTTCCAAATTTGTCCCTTTGTCTTCACATCAGCCCTATGAAGAGAGAGAGTCAAGCCTTGATGTCATAGGTATTAAAGAGTTGTGTCTTGAGGAGAGTGAGCATCATGGTGAGAATTCACTTAAGGTATCCCCACAAGACCTAGCTCTGTACCAAAGTCAGGTTGGGTGTCTCATGTATGCAGCCCTATGCACAAGGCCCGACTTAGCATTCACGGTATCTAAGCTAGCTCAACACATGAGTGCCCCTTCACCTATTCATATGCATGCAGCCAAGCGAGCTCTTCGGTATCTCAAAGGTACTTCTAATCATGGTCTTCTCTTCCAAGCCAGCCCATATGCAAGCTCCCTCCAAGGCTTTACCGATGCAGATTGGGCGGGAGAATTGAGCACACGCAAGTCTACCGGCGGCTACATCTTCCTCATGTGTGGTGCCGCTGTTTCTTGGCAATCGCACAAGCAAAGTTGTGTGGCACTTTCAACAACCGAAGCTGAGTACATGGCAATGACCGAAGGAGCAAGGGAGGCAATCTGGTTACGTGGACTCTTGGAGGAATTGAGGCAGCCGCAAACTCAACCAACTCCGCTCTACGTGGACAACACTTCAGCCGTAGCTCTTTCCAAGAACCCGGTTCATCATGGGCTTACAAAACACATCGAGGTGCAGTACCACTTCATTCGTGAGCAACTAGAGAAGGGAGTTCTCGCCGTCAACTTTTGTCGTTCATTCGATCAAGCAGCAGATTTCATGACCAAGGTTCTTCCACATGATGCATTCAACATGTGCAAGGCAAGAGCAGGCCTCATGACACTTCATGAAGCAGTGGAGCAGTTTGAGGAGAATGAGGAGTGTGAGGGGAAGAGACGTGGGCAGCAGCATGAAGTGTATGCTAAGGAGATGTGAAAGGAGCATCAGCATGGGTGTATGTGTGCTTCGGGTCTGGTGCGAGGGGGAGTGTTGGAGAATCGAGTTTCTGCCGCCCCAGCCCTTTGCACACAAGCAGCAGCAAGGGGGAATGTCGGCGATGAATCAGAGCTTCGGGAAGTACTTCGAAAGTTCCACCACCAATCAGATTTCAGCCGAAGACTCGATATAGTTCAAAGCTGCCTTCAAACCGAAGTGTTGGCAGTTTCTACAGGTTTCTACACATCAGAATCAGCTATAACAGAAATATCCAGAGTTTTCTTATTCATGCACCTCATGTGGCACTCAAAGTCACTCAAGGTCCATCCAATCTAGATTGTGCCCAAGTTACCAGGGAAGTTACATTGTCTATCAGCCTAGTTTGAGCTTTCAATCTGTCTTGTTTGTGATGCCTAGAGTTGTGCTTTAGTGGGCTTGTTAATCTTGAACATAGTGAAGTTTTACCTCATCCAGTCAATTCCAGCAGCCCTGCTAAGACTTTCCAGCCAAGTTTCCAGCCCTCCAGTAGTCACAGCTACTCTGTTTTACAAGTCTCTCTACATAGTGAGGTGGAGGTGAACACCTAGTACAGGAAGGAACATGCTTGAGATTGTTCCTGTCTGCGTCGGTCCGCGCGTGATTTTGTCGCGCAAACACCCCCCCCCCAACCCACCAAAGTTGACACGTGGGCTACGCTGTGACCAAACCGAGACCGAAGCTTGGACACCAGATATGGTTCCGCCTATTTCCCCTGCTAAAACTGACCCAGAAAGTTGTTTGGAGTCTGAGGGTGCATTCTTGGCTCGTGTCTGACATGAGGTCAAACACGAAGTGAAGTTGAGGAAGACCCGAAGTGACCTGGAACTCTGGCAAATCAATGTTCGGAAGACCCAAAGTGGGCCACTTCGGGTCTTCCGAACCTCCATCCAAACCTCCACTTCGTGTCTGACACGAGGTAGGAATGCACCCTCATTCCAAACAGATAGGAAAGGTACGTATGGGTACAGAGCGCGCCTGGTACCCAGCCAATCTTGGGAGGGATGCTGCATTGAATCTCCGATGTTTTAGTTTTGGGAAACGGCGGAACACAGCGTAAACGCTGAAAACAATCTAGGTACAGTGCTGACGTGGAGAAACTACAGCAATGTACACGACAGCAATTCCTAATCATGATGTGGGGATGTCATCTTGCTTGAAGTGTCACCCACACACGCGACATAGCTGGCAAACCACCTGTAACAGTGCAGGTGCTTGCTGAGTGAACCATCAGGTTAAAAAACGGAGCCTCGCCATAAAGCAGCCTTTCCACTAGCATACAGTTTCGTGATCATTCGTCTAGCATTCAAATTAATATATTATTGCTCTTGGACGAGTGAAGGAATTTTGTGGGCAATTATCTCTACCGGTTCAGTTGCTAACTGAGCTGCTTTACCCAATGGGGTTACTGCCTTCTCCACGCTGCAATTATAAATCTACTCATTTGTCATCATGCTCTGGACAATGATACAAGTCGCACCAGGAGTTCACAGCGCAACCAAGCATCAATCGCACCATGATCCGCACTTACCCTCTCACTTGGTGGGCACATTCTTCCCGACAATCTTTGCCGGGCAGATGCGCAGCAAATTTCCAGCCTTCCCGGGCACAGCCCCCCGAATAATAACCGCCCGGAGCTCAGGGTCAACCTTCATGATTTTCAGCTTCCGGATTTTCACCTGGGCGTTACCCATCTGCCCGGGCATTTTCTTTCCGGGGTAAACGCGACCGGGGGTGGTACCAGCACCAATGGAACCCAGCTGACGGTGGGACTTGGAACCGTGGGTCATGGGGCCGCGGGCAAAGTTCCAACGCTTGATGCCACCTGGGGGAAGAACAGGCGTGACAATATAGAAACGAGGGAAGACACCGGGAGGAGGGGGAAGGGAGGGCGGGCAGTGGGGAGGAGGGCGGGTGTGGTGGGGAAAGGGCGGGGGAGAGGAGCGTGGAGGAGGGGGGAAAGGAGGGAAGATGAGAATCACAGGCAACGGGTGGTACCAGCACCAATGGAGCCCAGCACCAATGACGGTGGGACTTGGAACCATGGGTCATGGGGCCACAGGCAAAGTTCCAACGCTTGATGCCACCTGGGGGGAATCAGGCATGAGAACATAGAAAGGAGGGGGGAGGGCTTGAGGGGGGGGCAAGGGAGGGAGGGCGGAGTGGGTAAGGGTGCGGGAGTTGGGGGGGGGGGGGGGGGGGGGGGGGGGGAAGGAGGGGAGATAAGACAACAGCCAACGGGTGGTACCAGCACAAATGGAACCCAGCTGACGGTGGGACTTGGACCCGTGGGTTATGGGGCCGTGGGCTCTTGATGCCCACCAGGTGGCCCACCTGGAAGAGCTCGCCCCTACCAATGAGTATTGACTGGCCCAACACTCCTTCCATGTCGCCTACCACCTATTGCTCCCTCCTCGTCTCCCTTAATCGCACGCCAATTTCTTACCAGTACTGACGCCACTTATGTCCACCAAGTCGCCCCGCTGAAAGAGTTCCTCTCCCTTGTTCTGCTCGTCCGCCCCAACCCCGCGCTGCGATCCTCCTTACCATCCCCCCTCCTTACCCGCGAATCCCTTGCCGATGCTGACGCCCTTAATATCAACCAGGTCGCCCGCCTGAAAGAGCTCTTCCACCTTTATCTGCTCGTCTGCGCTGGCACCGCGATGAAACCCCTTACCCCCCCTGCTCGCCTCTAGCTACCCCCGCCACTCACCAGCGAATCCTTTCCCGATGCTGACGCCCTTGATGTCGACCAGGTCGCCCGCCTGGAACAGATCCTCCACCTTGATCTGCTGCCCCGGCGCGAACTGCGCCACGGTCTCCGCGGGCAGGCGGAACTCCTGCAGGTGGCGCAGCGGCGGCGCGCCGCTCTTCTTCGCGTGCCCCGCCTCGGGCTTCGACAGACGCCCCTCGCGCACACGCCGGTACCCCACCTGCGGGATGGCAGGGGAATGCGGGGGAGGTGGGGAAGAGGAAGGGGGGAAGGGAAGGGAGGGGAGGGGAAAAGGGAGGAAACGGGGGAGGGGGAGGGAGGGGGGGGGGAAGGGGGGAGAGAAGTGAGCTGGGTGGGGGGCGGGGGAGGGGCTCGGGGGGACGGGCAGGCGGAACTCCTGCAGGTGGCGCAGCGGCGGCGCGCCGCTCTTCTTCGCGTGCCCCGCCTCGGGCTTCGACAGACTCCCCTCGCGCACACGCCAGTAGCCCACCTGCGGGGTGGAAGGAGGGGGAAGGGGATGGGGGGAAGGGAGGGGGGTGTGGGGGAAAGAGAGGGAATGGGGGAAGGAGGGAGAGGGGGTGGATGGAAGGCGGGAAAGGGCTGAGGAATGGTTGCGAAAGAAGGGGCAGTGGGGGAAACAAGCGGGCATTGGTTGGGACCAGACAGTCTTACTATCCTCCCATTGACTTCGCTATACTGGATTTGCTAACCCTTGATGGACGTAGCTGGGGGAACTTGCGGTGCCAGGCGAAGAGTGGGATACGATCCCAGTGAGATACAGGAAGCCGCTAAGCCGCTAAGAGTTCGACCACGAACCACGGACCGCATGTCCGCAGGTAACTTCTAAGTCGACTCAAAAAGTCACCTCGTTCACGAAACACGGACCGCATGACCGCAGGTAACTTCTAAGTCGACTAAAAAAGTCACCTCGTTCACGAAACACGGACCGCATGACCGCAGGTAATGCAGCGGCTTTCCCTTCACAAATCTTTCGTTCCGGCGGCTATGTGATCCTATCACACTGCAGGTGGCTCGAACGACTTTTGTGTCGACTCAAAAGTCGTTTCTTTCGTTCCGGCGGCTATGGGATCCCATCACACTGCAGGTGACTCGAACGACGACCGTAGATCCACCCTTACAGACGCTTGCGCTTTGTGAAAGAAACGTACGGGCTAGCGGACGAACCAAGCGTGGCGTTTGATGTATGAAACGACTCAGAAATTATCCTCAGCGATCCACCCATTCAGAGACTTGCAGCCTTGTCGAAGAAACGTAAGGCCTAGCAGCTGAACCTAGCGGCGCGTGTGAATCGAGAGGAGAAGGTCGCCGACCAAGTAAATCGAGCGAATAGAGCGTCGTATAAAAAAAATGCAAAAAGCTCCGAATGTAACCGTTTCTAGCTTTCGAGGCGCCTCTTCAGGCAGATGGATGACCGAGGCCCAAGAGAAAAGATTCATAACGATGAAAGCAAGAGCCCTAAGGTTGCCTAAGGGTAGTCTCCTCGACACAACGCGAGAATAAAAAGGGTCGCCAAAACCCTGGAATGCACCGCTCTCCGACTTGGATCGCCTTTGGGGTCGTACCTGCACGGCATTGTAACCATCGGTGTCAGAGGTCTTCACTTGCGTAACAATGTTACCCTCGTGGAAGCCAATCACCGTGCAGGGAACGGCCTTGCCGTCCTCAGTGAACCACGTCAGCATGCCGACCTTGTTACCCAAAACCCCGACTCCAGCCTCCATACCCATGGTAACCACGCCTCTACACCCGGTGCTAGTTGAAGCTACGCGGCTCAGAGAGTCGGTAAGACCGGCTGACGTGGCGCTGGAAGCGGGGGACGCGGAGAGTCGCAGGCCATCGAACTTGCGACCGAGAGCGGAGGCTGAGATGGAGGGCGATGCGACGACGACAGTGTTGCGGCGAGGTTGCGACGCAACCAGCCTAGCAGAGACTGTGCATGACCCGGCCGGGGCGATGGCAGCCATGGCTGAGACAAATCAAAATTAGGTCACAGAAAATAGCACGGCCCAAAAGCTGCTGCTCTAAAAGTAGGAGAACCTTATCCACAGAAAAATAGTTCCAGCTTGGGAGAGAAGGCAAGCTCGAGGTGATGGGTATCAGCAGAGGTACGACGAAGATCAACGAAATCTGGCGAACTTAAAATTCCTCGAGTATTACAGTGATTTCCATTGACGATGAAGCTGCGATTCTCGCTCAAGGTGGAATACACCGAGGTGAGCGAAAGTTTTACGTGTTTCCAGCAAAGAGGCGGCTGACGGGGAGGGAGTGAGATGTTGACACGTGTGTTAGCACAACTTGCTTTTGCAATTATTCCGTACAAGCAGATGGGTTAGCATGTTACAGCTAATCAGAGGTATTTCATAACATCATTTGAAATACGGGACTGCAATATATCTAGCCTTACAACGGGAGTTGGCACTTTCCATGCGCTAACGGATTTTCGCAGTAACGCGCAGCGAGACTAGTCATTCAAATTTCCCAAATTTCCTTGATCAACCAAATTTCCCACCCTCCTCCACATTCAACCAGTGGCGGAACTCCCGCTAGCCAATTCCTAGGTGCGTCGCGCGAAATTGACAAATTCTCGCATGCGCGTTGCGCCTCATGTCAGCTATGTCCTCCTGTGTCGGGAGACTCGACTCGACATTCCCACCAACACCACAGAAAGCCCTCTGGAATTGAGTGTCGAGCTACCGACTTACACACCAGCCCACCAACACCGACGCAGCTGCCTGCCAGTTGTTTTCCTTATCCGCCTTACTCTGCGCCCGAAAAGCACGCTGCTTCGACCGCGGAGAGTGAAAAAGAAACGCCATCCTGGCTGCGCCAACACGCAACAGCCTCCGTCAGGGTATCCTATGCAGAGTACGGCATTGACATGCTAGAGCTTGCTCCATGCTAAAGCCTCTTCCATAAGCTTCGACGCTAACAGAAACTTGGATTCTTATGTTGAGAACCCCACCGCGTTATTTTTTATCATTGCTATTGTAGCTCGACCGAGCCCACCCATCATATCTGCGAGCATATTAGGGCGGGAATGGCGTCATTAGGTCACCTGCGCCGTGCGCTTATCTTCTCCGCAGCCTTCACCCTTCTCCTTCCCCCCACCGCCGCAACCACTCAGTCGTACGCCATTGCCCGCGACAAGAACCTACGCGGAGGAGCCGTTCAGCATAGCAGCACACCAGACTCTCCAGACGGCTTCGGGCATGCATCGTCAGATTCAGATGATAGCTACAGCTCGGGGTCGCCTGGTGCGGAAAACGCGGAGGTTCAGGCGGCGAAGAGAGTTTCTGCAGCGGATGCGGAGGCGGCGGAGGCGCTAGCGGCGTACGAGGAGGCGAAGCGCGCCCTCGCGTCGCAGAAGATCGAGCAGGAGGAGATGCGCATCCGGGCGCTTGAGGCGCGGCAGCAGCAGCGCGACGAGGCGCGCGAGCAGGCGGAGCTGGACGCGGCAGTCGCGGCGGCGGAAGCGGAGCTCCAATCCGCTGAAAATTCGCTCAAAGAAGCGCGGCAGGAGCGCAGCGCAAACGCGTCGGCAGGCGCCGCCAGCGCGGTTGACAGAGCCGCGCAGCGGAAGTATCAGGTAGCGCGGAAGCTTTCCGCCGCGCGCGCCGAGGCGCGCGGGAACCGTCCGTACCTGCAGGAGATGGAGGCGAACGTGCGGGACTTCGAGGGCACGTTCGTGATGGCGGCGCGGGAGGCCGGAATGGCGGCAGTGCGGGTGAAGGCGCTCCGGGCGGAGATGATTGAGAAGATGGAGAGGGCGGCGGATGCGCAATCTGCGTGGCAAGCGGTGGTACTAGAGGAGGAGAGGCTCAGAGAGTCGATGGTACAAGAAGCAGAGCGTCACGATGGTGCTCCACTGGTTGTTGTAGCAGCTGCTTAAAACCAACATGGTAGACTGAATTGTGCAATGTGGGTTCAGACCGAATACAGCCACATGGTGCAATGGATGCTGTTGCTGCGTTTGGGAGTCTCCCTTCCCATCAGCGCCGGATTCGGATTCCGTAGCTTTCGGTGTAACTTGCAGTGAGTGGGCTGTCTAATCCTGCAAATAAAGCGGCCGCTGCCGCACCTTGGCAGGGTAGAGCACTCTGTGGGTCATATTGGTTCAGGATGTATTGATGTTTGGCTGAAGGTAATTGATGTGTGGGTGAAGGTGACGCAGTGGCTGGGATGTGGTATTCTAATCAGCCGTCCCCAATAAAGGGTTTTGTGGTGCTTCTGTAGTCGACATTTTGTTAATCTGCTGCCTAGGTCACTCAATATTCCACAGGATTCTTATCAATTCAGACAGAGTACCTTGTGATGAAAATGTCAAGATTTGCACCAACTGAGGGGAATCATGTTGTTTGTGAAGGAAGCTCGCTCGCAGATGTGTGCAATGCAAGGCTATGGGGAAGTGTATTGTATGTTGAATCAATTTCCTGTGATACCGTATGTGATTTGGCTAGGTTATACAGCATCTCTTGGATCATGCCTACTTTCATCACACAAGGCTTTGAGGACTTCCCTAGAGACCACCTGGGGCGATGCTGAGAAAGCCTGAAGAGCTCACCCACACATTGAAGTCCCGTTGGTGCACCTGATAGGGCCACCATGACACCAGCATGTCCATAGTGTAGTAAGTCCCAACGAATTGTGGAATAGGTATGAGGGTACCTAAGGTAGAACCTGCACATCCAGGTCCACCACCCCTACACCACTACCGTATTGGTGTACTCAGCAGTTTTGCTGCCCCAGCTATCTGGGGGCCATGAATGACATCTGTCTTTGTGTGGGTGGGTGGCCCGAAGTCTGCAAAACGAGGACAGACCATTGGTGCAGGGTTTAGGCGTAACAATGTACAATATCGGACGAAGATGTTACGTTGATTTGTTGGACTGGGAACGCATGAAAAAAAGCCTAGCCTTTTTTTTTTAAGTTGGAAGTACACCATAGCCTACTACTTTTGAATTGTTTTCTGTAAGTTAATAGAGAATCAAGATAGAAGTCTTTCACCTTGTAGTAACACCGTGGTCGCATTCGCGAACGTGCTGGCTGGTACCACACTCCGCCATATGGCCGCCTGTGCCACCAACAAGCATCGAGGCCGTACGCGTTACAGGTCTGAGTTGAGCTGGAGTTGTGGGGCTTTCGAAGCTTTGGCGTCGATTGTCTTCCTCCAGGCTTATCTGGGCCGTTCAACTCCCACCTTGTCGATCCCACCCAGCCATACTCGCGCCACGTCGGTCGGAGAGTCCTGTCCCGAACAGGCCCATCGCTGTGAATACTTCCCGCCGCCACACCTCACAGCATCACCTTCCTCATGTATGGCGCGTCGCCACGCCACCATTGTACGGAATGGTGTATAAGCGGAGGTGAAATGTACGGTGCACGTGCAATATGTCCAAGTGGTTCGTCGTTGTGGACGGGTTGGTTGGTAAAGCAGACTAGATAACAACTAATTTTCAGAACCACGGTCTGGCCCTGTGATATGCTTCGCCAGTAGAACCTCATTCACTGACATTCGCATGCCTTGACTCGCGGTGACCAAGAGCTGTGATTGCAACGCGACATACCGAAGTTCTAACTCGTTCACGTGCGTCGTTCAGATCTGAAACAAGGATTGTCAGGTTTCTCGACGCTCGATCGGGAAACGAAAGCCATGGCGGTGAGGCAAGCTCATTACAATCCTCCCTCGCCTGACTGCTTGACGCTCGCCACTATTCTCTCACTCTCCATCACATTAAGCTTGGTAACACTCGTGAGCGGCGCTACTCCTGTACCGATACCGACTTCTGCTATTAGCGAGGCCACAGAGTCTTCTCCTGCCGCCGACCGAGCTGGCTCAATTCAAGCCGCGACAGAATCGATAATTACAATTCCGCACCACGTCATCACCAGTTTCAAGATACCAGCAGGGAACGCGGATCCCGTGGCCTTGCTCCGCCAATTAAAAGCAGCGGCGGTGGCGGCAAAGCAGCTCGCGTACGTGGCGCGCCGCGACCTGGAGGCCATGGAGAGGAACCTGCGAGACGCGGACCGCAAGGTGGACGGGGTGCACGAGAAGATTCAACTCGCCAAGAAGCGCGCCGAGCTCTTCGCGGCGCGAGCCCGTGAGCAGCAAGCGGTCGCGGAGGAAATGGCGGCGGCTGCTGCCGCGGCGACGAAACGCGCGTTTGAAAATCCAAGCCCCGACGCTGTAACCGCGTTCGAGGTTGCGGTTGCGGCGAAAAAAGTGAGTCTGCACATAGCGGGTACAACGGCGAAGAAAGCGGAGAGGATCGCCAAGAAGGCTGAGATGCGCGCGGAGGCTTTGAGGCTCACGATAGCCTATCACAACAATCTGAAACCTTTGGTTGACAAACACGTGGCATCGGTTCGAAAAGCCGAAGCTCAGGCTGACGAGGCAGCGGCAGAATTCGTTAGCGTGTGGAGGAGAATCAGGTCGCGGATTACAATCGCGGATTTGACAACACTTTTGTTGACCAACTCAGACGGAGGTCCGGATTCACCGAACCTGGCGGATAATTCGACAGGTTCGGGAATTGAAGGCGGCCCAGCTGCCGGCGTCGCAGTTGCGCTTCAGCGTATTTCCGCGTCGGAAGCGGAGGAATTCGTCACAAGGGCGTTGCAAAAGGAAGCTGTTACCGTTTCCGAGGCTGCGAAAGTTGCAGCTGAAGAGGCTCGGATCCGAGCCTTCGAGGCGAAGAAAGAGGCTCGGGAAAAGAGGCAGGAGCAGGAGAATGTCGAGGGAGAGGCGGAAGAAGCGGATTTCCAGGCGAGAGAGGCGGAGAAAGACGTGCGTCAAGCTAAAGAGCGAGCAGCGCAGATTGCGGAGCTGCTAGTGGAGCAGCGGAAGGTGGCGGAAGAAGTGGCGGCGGAGCGGGAGGTTGCGCGCAAGCGCGCGTACGTGCGGGAGTCGGAGGAAGCGCAGCAGGCGTTGGATCTCGCGACCGCGGTCAGCGAAGAAGGCGCACGGGTGCTTGCGGAAATGATTCGAAAATCGCGACGGGCAGCTGAAAAGGTTTCGTTGAGGGGGGATCATTGGCGGCAGGCCGTGTCCTATCGGAAAGAAACGATGCAATTGGCAGAGCAGAATAAAGCCGTGCTAGAAGGGTTGGAAAGGAGAGCTGCACACGCAGAGCGGGAGTTTAGTGCGGCAAAGGAGGAGGCTAAAAACGCGGATGGATTGGTCAAGAAGCTCAAAGTGCTGTTGGTAAATAGGCACGAAGAGACCAAAAAGCTTCGACAGCATCGGTGGGAATCGGTCCATGCACCGAAATCGTAGACGCTTAAATAATTCGTTTACCTTTTGATTTATCATGTATAAACGGATGCTCATCACGAGTAAATTATGTCTTTCAATCAGCAATATTTTTTACACCGTTAGATTCCAAATTGGTGCAAAAGCGATCCGCATAACCTATCTACGAGTGGACAACGCTTGTATTAAATTTGTGCAGTATGCACTACATCAAAATCCCTTAACTCCAACATAGGCAGCGAGCACTTAGCTTTAGCATACATGCGCGGTGCATTAGTATCACACCAACTACGTACTCCAGCCCCTCTAGAATAATCCCGCCCTTTTTATGGCGCCAGAGAGAGCACCTTGATAGTTCCTTGACTGTTTGCTGCTAGCATTGTTGCCTCCTGCTGCTGCCCCCCACCCCCTTCCCCACCTGCCCCTGCTCCGCCTCCCTCTCCCCCTCCGCCCTTCCAGCACACTGCAGAGATGAAGTGTGCTGTATCCTCATCACTGTCTTCCCCGTTAAAAGGGTCAGAGTTGGTGAATCAGTGTACTGCCATGGGTTTAGACATGGCCTGCAAGAGGGATAAGGGAAACAAACACGAAGGGTTAAGGAGTAGGAGTTGGGAGGACAGCAGGCGAGGTTAAGCGTACTATGTGCCTGAACACCTAAAGCAGAAAAGCACTTAGCATCGCCTCATAAGGCCTCTCATTGATGCCTTGTAGTGTACACTTCCACATTTGTTTCAGAGCCGCACGCAATTTAGACTAGTGACTGTTGATAGACAATGCCTTTCATGCATACCTTGTAGTACGTATATGTACACTTCATTTGTTTCCGAGCCGCATGCGATATAGTCTAGTGACTGTTGACGGGCATAAAACCTCATTCGTACCTTGTAGTAGATGTACACTTCATTCGTCTCGGAGCCGCATGCGATGTAGTCACTGTTGACCGACAGGCCCACAAAATTCTTCTCGTTGGTGTGGCCCCTCAACGTGCGAATCTGAAAAGGGGAGAGGGAGGGAGGGAGCGCGGGAGGATAAGGGAAGGTAAGCGGAAGATATAATACAGACTGAAACACTTCAAGCAGTGACCAACTTGACCGCGAACCTCTTCTCGTTAATGTGGCCCCTCAACGTGCAGATTTGAGAAGGCGAGAGGGAGGAAGGGAGTGCGGGAAGGTGCCTCCTCAACAACTGCTAAACGCCTTGCCGAGCCATGGAGAGAGAGCGTGTGAAAGATAATCCACACGACAGATGGGGGTAAGAGAAAGAGAGTCCGAGAGCGCAACTCACCGCAGCATAGGAGTTCCATAGCCTCAGCGTGCTGTCGGTGGAGGCAAGACTGCAGATGAGGGTGAGAGGAACCTGACGTAGGTCAAAGCCTTGGAGGGACCCAATGGGAGAAGAAGAGAATCTGAGAGCGCAACTCACCGCAGCATAGGAGTGCACGTCCCATAGCCTCAGTGTGCTGTCCGTAGAAGCAGAGGCAAGCTGTGAGGTCGAGAGGAACTTCCCTTCAGGCAGCTCTTGGCCTTGCGAAAGAGGAAATGGGGAAGAGGGCAAGAGCGGGCAACTCACCGCAGCGTGCGAGTGCACGTCCCAGAGCCTCAGAGTGCTGTCGGTGGAGGCAGAGGCGAGCTGAGAGGACGAGAGGAACTTGACGTAGCTCACGGCCTTGAAGGGACCCAAAGAGAGAGACGTAGACAGAAGGGACTTCAAGTGCAACTTACAGCTGCATGCGAGTGCACGTCCCAGAGCCTCAGCAGGAAGGAGGGAAGGAGGGGGCAACTTACAGCTGCATGCGAGTGCACGTCCCATAGTCGGAGAAACGGGCAACTTGTGGTGAGTGCACAAGTTGCCACAGAGCCTCAGCGTGCTGTTGGTCTTGTGGGGAACCACAGAGATAGCTACATAGCTCACGGCCTTGTGGGGAACCACAGAGATAAAGGGGGCATTCGAGAGGGCAACTTACAGCTGCATGCGAGTGCACGTCCCAGAGCCTCAGCGTGCTGTCGGTGGAGGCAGAGGCGAGCTGCGAGGACGAGCGGAACTTCAAGCAGCTCACGGCCTTGCGATGGCAAAGAGGGAGAATGAGTGCGAGTGGATACACAAGACAGGAAAGGGTAGGGAAGAGTGTTAGAGCACTCACCGCAGCATGTGAATGGACGTCCCATAATCGGAGAGTGCTGTCGGTGGAGGCAGAGGCGAGCTGCGAGGGTGACAGGAACTTCCCTTGAGGTACCTCTTGGCCTTGAAAATGAACACAAGAAGAAGAGGGAAGGAGGGGGCAACTCACCGCAGCGTGGGAGTGCACGTCCCATAATCGGAGAGTGCTGTTGGTGGAGGCAGAGGCGAGCTGCGAGGGCGAGAGGACCTTAAAAGCTCACGGCCTTGTGGGGAACCACAGAGATAAAGGGGGCATTCGAGAGGGCAACTTACAGCAGCGTGCGAGTGCACGTCCCATAGTCGAAGCGTGCTGTCGGTGGAGGCGGAGGCGAGCTGCGAGGGCGAGAGGAACTTGACGTAGCTCACAGCCTTGCGATCGCCACAGAGAGAAGAAGAGAGTTGAGTTAGCATTAGAGTGGGGTAAGGCAACTCACCGCAGCATGCGAATGGACGTCCCATAATCGGAGAGTGCTGTCCGTGGAGGCGGAGGCGAGCTGCGAGGGCGAGAGGAACTTGACGTAGCTCACGGCCTTGCGGTGACCGCTGAACACGTGGAGGGGGAGGGCTGGCGCTCTGATGTCGTAGTAGTGAATGTGATGGTCTGCTGATCCCACCTGAAATAGAGGCGCATTAAGGTTAAACACAGGGGAAAGCAAAGGGGTGAACACGTGGAGAGGTAGCGCTGGCGCTCTGATGTCGTAGTAGTGGATGTGATGGTCCGCTGAACCCACCTGTGGTTAGCACATGCAGGGAGAGCATAGCCAAGGGAGAGGATAGTCACAGGGAAGCTCAGCACGTGGAGAGGCTGCGCTGGCGCTCTGATACTGTAGTAGTGATTGTGAAGAAGCTTATAAGGAGAACAATTGTAGACTCACTGCAATGAAGTTGGCGGAGCCCGGGTTGAACTTGACACAGCAGATGTTGGCCTTCATGTCAATGTTGAGAACACTGCTCTCCTGCCGCGTGCACCAGATCTTCACCTGTGAGAGAGCACCAGTATGGGCAGGGCAGGGAAGAGGAGGGGAGCAGGACCGAGATAAGCCTTCATGTCAATGTTGAGCGCACTGCTCTCCTGCCGCGTGCACCAGATCTTCACCTGTAGACGAGGGACAGGAATAACAAGAGGAGGAAGGGTGGGGGGGAGGAAGAGGAGAGCAGATGTTGGCCTTCATGTCATTGTTGAGCGCACTTCTCTCCTGCCGCGTGCACCAGATCTTCACCTGTACACGAGGGACAGGAATAACAAGAGGAGGAAGGGTGGGGGGGAGGAAGAGGAGAGCAGATGTTGGCCTTCATGTCAATGTTGAGCGCACTTCTCTCCTGCCGCGTGCACCAGATCTTCACCTGTACACGAGGGACAGGAATAACAAGAGGAGGAAGGGTGGGGGGGAGGAAGAGGAGAGCAGATGTTGGCCTTCATGTCAATGTTGAGCGCACTTCTCTCCTGCCGCGTGCACCAGATCTTCACCTGTACACGAGGGACAGGAATAACAAGAGGAGGAAGGGTGGGGGGGAGGAAGAGGAGAGCAGATGTTGGCCTTCATGTCAATGTTGAGCGCACTTCTCTCCTGCCGCGTGCACCAGATCTTCACCTGTACACGAGGGACAGGAATAACAAGAGGAGGAAGGGTGGGGGGGAGGAAGAGGAGAGCAGATGTTGGCCTTCATGTCAATGTTGAGCGCACTTCTCTCCTGCCGCGTGCACCAGATCTTCACCTGTACACGAGGGACAGGAATAACAAGAGGAGGAAGGGTGGGGGGGAGGAAGAGGAGAGCAGATGTTGGCCTTCATGTCAATGTTGAGCGCACTTCTCTCCTGCCGCGTGCACCAGATCTTCACCTGTGATGACAAAAAAAAAGGGGGCGGAGGGGGGGTGAGAGGGAAGGAAGGGGGGAAGGGGGATAGCGGAAGAGAAGATGTTGGCCTTCATGTCGATGTTCAGCACACTCAGTCACACGGATTACAGCCACGAACGCACGCACGCACGCACGCACGCACGCACACACACACACATGCACATACATCGTCACTCACTCACGCACGCCTTTCCATCGTCACTCCTAGACGCCGAATTCCACTTCAGGTGCATGAGCAGCTGCTGTGGTCCGAACTGTTCGTGAATGGACTCAGTGAGTACATACGTGAGCGAGTATCATATGAGAGCACGCTGCGCTAGTGAAGTGTGGCGCAGCGTGCTCACATGTGATACTCGCTCCAACATACGTACTCACTAAATCCATCCACGAGCAGTTCGGACCACAGCAGCTGCTCATAACAGATTTGGCAGCGCCAGACTCTCTTGACGTTCTAATTTGGGCGGAGGTAAGTCGCGAGGTCAACCGTATCTTCGTGGTTGCACTTCTTGCCCACGCGCGCACACACACATACACATGCACACACGCCGTCGCTCACTCACACACACAAGTCTCGTGGGTTCAATACGTGTGAAGTACACCAATCAAGCGCTTTTCTCGTGCTCCTCATATTCCAGTGAACTCTGCCCCGTGCCCACGTCCCACACGGTCACAATGCCCTTGCAGTCCCCCAACCTCTTACCTTCCCATCATCGCTTCCAGACACCAATCTGGTCGGTTCCGTGCGTGCAAAGTCCACCGACCAGGAGCACTTCTCATGCTCTTCGTACTCCAGTAGGCTCTGCCCCGTGCCCACGTCCCACACGGCGACTCAGCAAAAGCCACACAAACACGCACACCATCGCTCGCTCACCTTCCCATCGTCGCTCCCAGACACCAATCTGGTCGGTTCCGTCCGTGCAAAGTCCACCGACCAGGCGCGTTTCTCGTGCTCCTCGTACTCCAGTAGGCTCTGCCCCGTGCCCACGTCCCACACCGTCACAATGCCCTCGTAGTCGCTGCTCGCGATGTGCGCCTTGAGGTAGGGGTTCCAGGAGAGACAGCTCAGCTTGGATCTGGTTGGCATCTCGACCACCGGACAGTGCACGTCTGCTAGCTCGCCCACCACCTGAGGGAGGGGGGAAAGAAAGAGGAGGGAGTGGGATTGAGGCGATGTGCGCCTTGAGGTAGGGGTTCCACGACAGGCAGCTCAGCTTGGATCGCGTTGGCATCTCCACGACTGGGCAGTGCACGTCTGCTAGCTCTCCCACCACCTGAAGTAGGGAAACAGGTGAGTGGGGCAATGGGAATGGGGCGATGTGCGCCTTGACTTGAGGTAGGGGTTCCACGACAGGCAGCTGAGCTTTGATCGAGTGGGCATCTCCACTACAGGACAGTGAACATCCGCCAACTCTCCCACGACCTGTCACGCGGGGAGGGGTGGAGGGAGGCGGAGGGAAGAGGGGGGGTTGGCAATGGGGCGATGTGCGCCTTGAGGTAGGGGTTCCACGACAAGCAGCTCAGCTTAGATCTGGTGGGCATTTCAACAACCGGGCAGTGAACATCTGCCAACTCTCCCACGACCTGTCACGCGGGAAAAGAGAGACGAGGGAGTAGGAATTGGGCCCTGCTGGCGATGTGCGCGTTGAGGTAGGGGTTGCACGACAGGCAGCTGAGCTTCGAGCGCGTGGGCATCTCCACCACTGGACAGTGCACGTCTGCTAGCTCGCCCACCACCTGAATGGTCGGGCGAGGAGGAAGAGGGGAATCAATGAGTCGAGTTTGACTAGGGTTAACACTTGATGCTCCCACGTCCCACGCGGTCACAATGCCCTCGTATTCGCTGCTGGCGATGTGCGCCTTGAGGTAGGGGTTCCACGACAGACAGCTGAGCTTAGATCTGGTGGGCATTTCCACCACCGGGCAGTGCACGTCTGCTAGCTCGCCCACCACCTGATGGGCAGTGAGGGAGAGAGGGAGCGGGGGGATGGAGTGGCAATGGGGCGATGTGCGCCTTGAGGTAGGGGTTCCACGACAGGCAGCTCAGCTTGGATCGAGTGGGCATCTTCACGACTGGGCAGTGCACGTCTGCTAGCTCGCCCACCACCTGAGGAGTGAGGGGAGACGACCGGGCAGTGCACGTCTTCACACGGCTGAACCGCGTGAAGGCTGAACGACCCACCCCCGCCCAGCCCTCTGACCTGCGAGAAGTTGAACACTTTGATTCGCCTCGACACGCCTGCAGTAGCAAAGAACTCATCATCCCGGTCGAACTCGATACTTGAAACGATATTGGAGGAATGGAAGAGGTCGCCCTGTCGCAACTCCGCCACCACCTTCACACGGCTCAACCGGGAACGCTGAACGACCCACCCCCACCCTACTGACCTGCGAGAAGTTGAACACTTTGATTCGCCTCGACACGCCCGCCGTGGCAAAGAACTCATCATCCCGGTCGAACTCAATACTGGAAACGATATTCGAAGAATGGAACAGGTCGCCCTGTCGCAGCTTCGCCACCACCTTCACTCGGCTGAAGCGCGTGAACGACTAAGAACCGCGGCCACTGACCTGGGGGAAACAGCCCACCCTACTGACCTGCGAGAAGTTGAACACTTTGATTCGCCTCGACACGCCCGCCGTGGCAAAGAACTCATCATCCCGGTCGAACTCGACGCTGGAAACGATATTGGAAGAATGGAAGAGGTCTCCCTGCCTCAACTCCGCCACCACCTTCACTCGGCTGAACCGCGTAAACGAGGGACCTTCATGTACACACCTGCTACTAGCCTGGGGGAAACGAAACAGCCCACCATCCGTGACCCACCTGCGAGAAGTTGAAGACTTTGATTCGTCTGGACACGCCCGCAGTCGCAAAGAACTCGTCATCGCGGTCGAATTCGATGCTGCTGACAATATTGGAGGAATGAAAGAGGTCCCCCTGCCTGAGCTCCGCCACCACCTTCACACGTCTGAACCGCGTGAACGCCGCCAGCACCTGCCGGAAATCCTCCAGGCCCATGCCCAGATCCACCTGCCCCACCGCCCCTCCCTCCGCTGCTGCTGCTGCTGCTGAGCCGTTACCGCGCCTGCCCGCCTCGGCTGCTGCTGATGCTCCTCCTGCTGCTCCTCCCGCGGGCTTGGCGGCGTGCGCTGCCTGGCGGCGGTGGTGCAGGTAGCACTCCTGCAGGTCGTCGAACTGGAGAAGGAGGTGAGGGGTGGGGAGCGGTGGGGATGAGTACAGAAGGGTGAGCGAGGGAGCAGAGCGGGCTGCCTGGCGGCGGTGGTGCAGGTAGCACTCGTGCAGGTCGTCGAACTGGAGACAAGGGAGGAGAAGGGAGGGGGGCGAGGGCGGCCGGAGAGGTAAGATGAGGGGAAAGGGGTGAGCAAGGGAACTGAATGCGAGGTCTGAGTGAGTGCGCTGCCTGGCGGCGGTGGTGCAGGTAGCACTCCTGCAGGTCGTCGAACTGGAGACAAGGGAGAGGGGAGTGGGAGATGGGGCAAGGGCCGGGCCGGGCGAGGGAAGATAAGGACAACGAGGGAAGAAGTCGAGCAGAGTGGCTTCTCTTGACGTATTGCATCAGATCAGATGCACAACGACCTCTCTCAACCGTTGGATGGTCTCTTCACAGCCTGTTTCAAGATGGAACTTCCAACCAACATACATGGGAAAAAACTCGTCGCTTCTTGGCAACCGTTGATGCGGACATGGCAATATCCGACGGCCCACACGCAATCAGCCCTCCTCCTTCCCCTCCCCCCTCCCCTTCCGCCTCCTCCTTCACCGCCCCCACTCCCCCTCCGCCTATCCCCCGCCTATCCCCCTGAATGCGCATCTTCTGCGCGGTCTGCTGCAGGTGGTGCGCGAGTGCGGGTCCCCCCCTCCGCTTGCTCCCCGCTAACCCTCCCCCGCGCCCGCTTTCAGCCCCGCCAATCCCCCAGATCCGAACCCCGTCTCGTCCCCCGCGCCCGCGGAAGAAGCGCCTCCGCGGAAGAGCAGCGCGTGGATGGCGGCGGCGGACTGCTCGCGCATCTGCTGCAGCGAGCGCCGCCGCTGCTCCACCGCCGCTATGTCCTCGCGGATGAAAAGGAGGTCCGCGCGGAGCTGGGGAAGAAACGGGGGAAGGACGGGAAAGAACGGGGGAAGAACGGGGACAAAACGGGGGGAGAACGGGGGAGGCACAAGGGGGAAGGAAGGGATAAGCGGACAGCTCGCACATGTGCTGCTGCGCGCCCCTGCGGTGCTTCTCCGCCGGAAAAGCGGAGGTCCGGTAAATAGGGGAAGGGGGCAGGGAAGTGGAGGCACGATAGGAACTGCTCCGCTCATAAACAGACTCGATACCGTACCAACCTCGTCCAATTCCGCTTGTTTTTTCTGCCGCGACCGCTGTAGAAAGTCGAGCAGAATATCCATGTTCATCTCCGCCTCCTCCTGCCCCGTCATAGACAGACTCGGTAAGACTCGGTACAGTACCAACCTCGTCCAATTCCGCCTGTTTCTTCTGCCGCGAGCGCTGTAAGAAATCCAGGAGGATATCCATGTTCATCTCCGCCTCCTCCTGCTCCGCCTTGCGCCGCTTCTCCGCCAGCAGCGCAAGCAGCGCGTCCAGCTCGCGCACGCTCATGCTCACGTCCGCGCCGTGCTGCAGCGCCAGCCGCAGGTGCTGCGACGGCGACGCGGTCGAGACCATCTGCGTCGCCGTGGCTTTCTTTAGAAGCTGCACAGGCGGAGGGAGTGGAGGGAGTGGAGGGAGCGGAGCGGGGATCACGGCGGGGGACACGGGCGAGTTTAGGGACTTCTCGAAAAGAGACATCTGCGTCACGGTGGATTTCTTCCAGAGCTGGACGGGGGAAGCGGGAGGCACGGGTGAGGAGCTCCGAGGGTGCAAGAATTACTACGCCTGGAAATGCTCAGGAGATGCTTAGTTAAGTGTGAGGCTAGAAATTTACCTTGTTAAGCGTGAAATTGGGGAAAATCTGGTCGAGAGTGAGGAATTGCGAACAGCACGGGCAGTTCCGCTTGTGATGCAGATGCGTGGTGATGCACGAGTAGCAGAAACTATGTCCGCACGCCGTTAAAAACGCGTCGCGCATCGGCTCCATACAAATCGGGCAGAGAAAATCTTTGTCCATCTGACCCTGCCCGTGCGGAGCCGCCATGCTTCCGCCACCCGGACCGCCTTGCGGAGCGAGTGCTTGTAATGGATGGCCACCCAAAGCTACCATACCCATATTTCTTCTAAAGCTCGTATTAGCATCCATCCCTAGATTATCCACGTCATGTAATTCCCCTCCTTCGATAGGCTCGAGCTTTGCCTGACTACTTTCGGCGGGCGTCCCGCCGCTACCGCCTACACCAGCTCCGCGAGCCATCATTACTGACGGAACGTTGCTCGGAAATCCCGATGAACCTTCGGTCAGTTGCACATCCATGGCGGCCCTATTAGATGCGATAGAGCGGGAAAAATAATAACTGCAGAGCAGAAAAAAGAAACGACTCTTTCGAGGCGATTTGAACAAGAGCTAGAAGAATCTGTTCTTTACAACGCTAGAGGAGCGGCAAGTACTAAGCCTGCTGCTGGCTGGGGAATGGAAACCCTAGAAAAGATTCACTCGCATGGAGTCATGGACAAACTGTACAGGAGGGCTCAAATTGTAAATCCAAGAATCTTCTGGAGTCTGTTCTGGCTGGTGGAAGTGGTGAGAGCGAGCGAGTGTGAGTCAGGTTGACGGAGTTGGTGGAATGTGAAAGGTGGGTCTGTCAAAGGAGAGGTGGCAAACGGAACACCGAGCAAGCAGGAGGAGAGCCTTGGGATTTTCGTGAGCGGGCAGGCAAGCACGATAACAACGAGGAACAAGAGGGGCCATATATCACATTATGAGGGTATAGCGTTTGTACAGCCAGTCCATGAATTCAGACTGGCCAACTGGATTTTTGCGTCAGATGTGCTTCGGAATGCAGTAGTGGCCGGAGCCCACCTGAGAGTCCTTGATCCCACAACACGACCAGTGGGAACATAGAAGCAGATTCTCTTGCGAAATTGGCAGTGAATCCAACTGATCGCGCGCGTTCAGAGAACTTCTTGGCGTGGGTACACTGCAAAACCATTAAAATTGGCCGGTGTTGAAGGACACCACGTGGATAGCGTCAACATGTGTTTCGTGTCCCCTTGTCCACCAACAGATCAATCTCAGATTCTAGGTCTGTGGCATGTTTGTGTCTTTACGGTCAGCCCGTTAGCACTTTTCCCACTTCCCATGATCTCATCCCAGCCAGCCACCGCAATTTCCGTATGTCGCGACAGGCAAGGGCTGCACTTTGGCAGCCCCCATCCGTCGTCTAGCGGTTTTGAAATTGCTGCCGTTGCCCGGAAGCAACTGGGAACAGCTCTGAGCCGAGGGATGGAGGTTCTGTACGGCAGGGATGCACTGAGCCTGTATTTGTTTAGGGCCTTGTTCGGGAGCCCCTCTGGTTCCCGAACAAAGGGAGCCCCTCTGGTTCTGTGTCGACAGCTAGACAATCAGATTCGCCAGCTGGAGAAAATGACAGGGGTGTGCTTAGTCAACGCCCCAATTTGAGAAAAAACGACAACCGCACGCCCGGGGTCAAGATGCCAAATCGCAGCTACCATCTCTGGTGCTCTCTCAACTTCCCATTTCCTCTCCATCCCAAACCATAGTTTCCAAAACTTAACCACCCTTGCAACACGAAAATGAACCACAAAACAATACAACTCAAAGGGAATGTGTTAGGGCTTTCTCGAATGGTCATGTCCGTACATGTCCGCCCTGGGTAAACATGAAGTAGAAACCCAGATGCCCAACAAATTTTCAAGACCTCTGATCCTCACTTTCTCCTCGCCAGAGAATGGAGAGGAGAAAGTGAGGACACTTTTGCCTGTGATTACTGTTCAATCAATGGACTGTAGGGGTAGCGGCTCGGAATCTCGAGCCGCTGCAGAGGAGAAGAAGAGGTTGATGTTTCCAAACCTCGAGGTTTGGTCACGAAATTGGTCGCATGGGGGTCGCACGCGATTTTTGGGCTTTCGAGCCTAGTACTATTCATCCTCTGGATCTGGTACTCCTCTTCCTCTTGTTCTCCCGAACAAGGCCTAGAAGGTGGGGAAAGCCCATGTTGATAATGTTTTTCCACGAAGGGCTAGTTCGTGTTATGTATTAGTCACACTTCTTTGCAAAGCATTTCTCATGTACTGTAATTTTATGTACATGTGCAAGACCCACCCACAAAGAAAAATACACCTGCTCCACATGTCAATTTGTTCGAATCTTGTGAAGGGATCACACTAGTTTCAAAATTGGTCATCCCTCGTATGGCCCCCATCCATAACATGTTATGGTACATTTCATTAGGCATATGTGGCACATTGTTGATCAATAAGATGGTAGTTTTGTTGAACAAGAAACCTAGTTCCCCCCACACCCTCCATGTTGTACGGGGCGCCACTAGACGTCCATCCAATATCACCATAGCTGTTGGATATCAGAACACCACAGGTGTACACAAATGCAGATACGGGGCAGGGTGGGGTGGGGGAAAGGAAGGATGCGTTGAGTTTGAAAAAAGACTCTTGAGATGTCTCAGCTGTTAGATATCAGAGCACCACAGATGTCCACAAATGCAAGTATGGGGCAGGGGGGGGGTGGGAAAGGAAGGATGCGATGAGTTTGAAAAATGCAGCACGGCAGCTGTGACAGCACGGACATTTCAATAGTGCTAGTGGGTATAAAATTTATACAAACTCTCAGCAATAATAAGGAAATGCTCCCTATGTATTTTAAAAATGATTCAGAGAGGGGAGAGAAGAGGGGACGGGAAAGGAGGGTGGGGGGGAAAAAGGTGGGAGCAAGGGTGGGGGGGGAAATGGTGGGAGCAAGGGTGGGGGGGAGAAGGTGGGAGCAAGGGTGGGGGGGAGAAGGTGGGAGCAAGGGTGGGGGGGAGAAGGTGGGAGCAAGGGTGGGGGGGAGGTGGTGGGAGCAAGGGTGGGGGGGAGAAGGTGGGAGCAAGGGTGGGGGGGTGGAAGGAAACCGCACCACAACGCAACACAAACCGCACATGTAGGAGCAGGCATCGGCATTCTCTCCCCCCTTCTCGTCCATCCACGTGGAGAGGAACGGGTCGCTGGTGGCCTCTGCGAGCTCACTCAACCATGCATTCAACCGCACTGCACCGTAACAAACCGCACCTGTAGGAGCACATGTCAGCGTTCTCATCCCCCTTCTCGTCCATCCACGTGGAGTGGTACGGGTGGCTGGTGGCCTCTGCAAGCTCACTCAACCATGCACTCACTGAACCCCACACCACTGAACCCCACACCACTGCACCCCACACCACTGCACCCCACACCACTGAACCCCACACCACTGCACCCCACACCCACTGAACCCCACACCACTGCACCCCACACCCACTGAGCCACACACCTGTAGGAGCACATATCGGCGTTCTCCTCTCCCTTCTCATTCATCCAGGTAGACAGGTACGGGTCGCTGGTGGCCTCTGCAAGCTCGTGGGCGAAGGTGGAGACGAGTGCGTCCATACCCTTGTCCCTGTTGGGGGCTGCTATGCTGGACGCTAGCTCCCACGATGCACAGTTGGGCAAGCACTGTCGGGTGCAGAGGGGTGGAAAGGGGTAGAGAGCAGAGAATGATATAGGTGTGACGAGAGGCGAAGGTGGAGACGAGTGCGTCCATACCCTTGTCCCTGTTGGGGGCTGCTAGGCTGCTTGCTAGCTCCCATGCTGCACAGTTGGGCAGGCACTGTCAAGGGGGGAAAGGGAGGTGGGAGTGGAAAGAGAGAGGTGAGGGAGAGCACAGCGCTCGTGGCCTCTGCAAGCTCGTGGGCGAAGGTGGAGACGAGTGCGTCCATACCCTTGTCCCTGTTGGGGGCTGCTAGGCTGCTTGCTAGCTCCCTCCCATGCCACACAGGTGGGCAGGCACTGGGGGAGGGTAGGGAAGAGCAAGGGAAGAGAAGGGTATGGGTGTGATGAGGGGCTAAGGTGGAGACCAGTGCGTCCATGCCCTTGTCCCTGTTGGGGGCCGCCAGGCTGCTTGCTAGCTCCCTCCCATGCTGCACAGGTGGGCAGACACTGAGAGGGGTGGGAGGAGGGGGAAGAGAAGGGGAGGGAGTAGAACAGGAATGTAAGAACAAGGGAAAGGGGAGAAAACGGAAAGGGGCAAAGGTAGAGTTGCGACCATACATACATACTCTTGCGGCTTGCCTCACATTCAACTGAGCTCAAACGCACTGAACCTCGCCTTACCCTGCCGGCAGGGTTGCCCACGAGGCTGGTCTTGATCCTCTTGCCCATCATGGGGAGGTACGAGTGCCAGCCAGCCACACAAGGACCAATAAACCAAGGTAAATGCACCAGAAAACCACTCAACCGCACTCAGCCTCACTCAGCGTCCCTCAACCGCATTCAACCTTGCCTTACCCTTCCGGTAGGGTTGCCCACGAGGCTTGTCTTGATCCTCTTGCCCATCATGGGGATGTATGAGTGCCAGCCACAGAATCACCATAGAATTAGGTTACAAGCCAGTGAACTTCACAGAGCCATACTCGACCGCGCTCAGCCCCAATAAACCTCACTCAACCGCATCCAGCTGCACTCAACCAGGCCTTACCCTGCCAGCAGGGTTGCCCACGAGGCTCGTCTTGATCCTCTTGCCCATCATGGGGAGGTACGAGTGCCAGCCACAGTAGGCGGTGCAGAATCCTTTCAGCATCATCTTCTGTCAGGGGAATGATGGGGGGGAGGGGTGGAAACACGGAGGGCAGGGTTGGAATGAGTATGGCGGTTTGATTCTGACAGTGGATGAGAGGATGAGGTATGAGTGCCAGCCACAGTAGGCGGTGCAGAACCCTTTCAGCATCATCTTCTGTCAGGGAAATGATGGGGGGGAGGACGGGGGGGGGGGGGGGGGGGGGATGGGGGATGGGGGATGGGGGATGGGGAGGGAGGAAGGGGGAAGAGTTTGAGCGCTGGAGGAAGCGGGTGGGGGAGAATGATGGCGATGTACGAGTGCCAGCCACAGAAGGAGCTGCAAAACCCCTTCAGCATTCTTTGATGACTGCAAGCAAGCAAGCACCGATGCTGTTGATCCCACTCCCTACCAGATGACTTTTGAGTCGACTCAAAAGTCAACTCATTCTTTGATGCCTGCAAGCCAGCAAGCACCGATGCTGTTGATCCCACTCCCTACCAGACCCACTCACTCCAAACCCACTCACTCGTTTCATGCGTGGGGAGCAAAACACGAAAAAAAAAAAAAACAAAAAAAAACAAAAAAAACAAAAAAAAAAACAAAAAAAAAAACGCTCTTGGTGTCAAACGGCTGGTATCTTCTCAAGATGGAATTGTGGATGACTGCATGCCCCGATGCCGTTGATCCGAGGGAACCAAAGAGCGTTGGCAGGAGAGCCCCCACTACGCTAAACCCACTCACTCTCTTCATTCTCGGAGAGGAGATGACAAAGTAGACCCCCTTAGTGTCAAACGGCAGGTATCGTCTCAAGATGGACTCGCGAATGACTGCATGCACCGATGCTGTCGATCCGAGCGACCCAAAGAGCGTTGGCAGGATACCCTTCTCGCCTATCCACCCCCGGCCCAACTACATCCACTCACCCTCTTCATGCGGGGAGAGGAGATCACGAAGTAAATGCCTTTGGTGTCGAACGGCAGGTATCGTCTCAATATGGACTCGCGGATAACTGCATGCACCAATGCTGTCAACCCCAGGGAGCCAAAGGGAGAATTACCAGCACCTGCACCTGCACCTGCACTCCCTACCACACCCACTCACCTGTTTCATTCTAGGAGAGGAGATCACGAAATAAACTCCCTTGGTGTCAAACGGGAGGTAGCGCCTCAAGATGGACTCGCGGATGACTGCATGCACCGATGCTGTTGATCCCAGGGAGCCAAAGAGCGCCGGGAGAAGGCCTTTCTCGCCTATCCACCGAAATCCCTGCATGCCGCGCTTGATGCTTCTGCTGATGCTGCTGCTGCTGATGGTGGTGCTGCCGATGGTGCTGCTGATGCTGCTGCTGCTGATGGTGGTGCTGCCGATGGTGCTGCTGATGCTGCTGCTGCTGATGCTGCTGCTGTTGTTGCTGCTGCTGCTGCTGTTGCTGCTGTTATTGCTGCTGCTGCTGCTGCTGTTGCTGCTGTTGTTGCTGCTGACGCTGTTGTTACTGTTGCTGCTGTTTGCGTATCGGCTGCTGCTATCATTGCTCCTACTGTTACCACTGTCAGTGTAATTATCACTGTTACCACTCTCAGTGTAATTATCACTGCTACCACGGATTCCAACCGGGCGGCAATGTGAAGACGGGCGGTGCGGGGACGACGGGTGGCCGGAAGAGAGGCGGCGGGAAGAGCGGCGGCCGAACGGGTATGAGGACTCGCCTTTGAGGGACACGGAGGAGGAGACAGGGCGGCCACTGCAGTCGTGGTACTGACGGTTGATGTCCCACCAGCTGGGGACTGAGAGGGGTGAGGGAGGTGGCGACAGGGGAAAGAGAGCAAAGAAGGGGCGAGAGAGGAAGGAAGGGAAGGAGCTGAGACAGGAGAAACGTGCGCGGAGGAGGAGATTGGGCAAATGCTGTGGTCGTGGTTCTGACGGTTGATGTCCCACCAGCTGGGGACTGAGAGGGGTGAGGGAGGGAGGGAACCAGGGAGAGAAGGAAGCTTCTGAGAATGTTCTTCTGGGCGGCAGAGAATGGGCCGAACCAGATGAGGTAGACGCGGATGGGGCGATGCCTCACGCCACACAGGCCTGGCCGCACGCTGCACGGCCATCCTCCCCCCAACACACACATCCCACACACACATCCCACACACACATCCCACACACACATCCCACACACACATCCCACACACACATCCCACACACACATCCCACACACACCGCACGCACACACACGCACAGCCGATTTTTTAGGCGCCTCAAAAACAGCCGATTTTTTAGGCGCCTCAACAATCGCTGCACGGCCATCCTCCCCCCAACACACACATCCCACACACACCGCACGCACACACACGCACAGCCCCAGCTGCCAGCCCTCCCCTTCCCTCCTCCCCCCTCCCCCCTCCCCCATCCCCCGCAGTCACCCACCTGTGTTAGCGGGATCTCTCCTGTCGGAAATCGACTGTATGAAGCTCCTGAGGATGTTCTTCTGCTCTCCCGAGAACGGCCCATACCAGATGAGGTAGACGCGGATGGGGCGATGCATCACGCCGCACAGGGCCGCCCTTTGAGGTGACTTTTGCGTCGACACAGGCCCACAGTTACTCAAAAGTCACAGCTTCACCCCGCACAGGCCCGTTCCTCACACACAAACACAGGGACACACAGCCTCCCCCACACAGGCCCGTTCCTCACACACACACACCTGTGTTCGCGGGGTCCCTGCGGTCCGAGATCGACCGGATGAAGCTCCTGAGAATGTTCTTCTGCGCGGCGGAGAACGGCCCATACCAGATGAGGTAGACGCGGATGGGGCGATGCATCACGCCGCACAGGCTGGGGCGCACGCTGCACGGCCACCTGTGGCAGCCATGCTTCATTCCCCCCTGGGAGAGCGGCTTATTGAGAGGGGCAGTATTGAGAGAGGAATTATTGAGAGAGGAATTATTGAGAGAGGAATTACTGAGAGAGGAATTATTGTGTGGGACACCAGGAGATGAGATTTCAGCTGCTGTTACTGCTGCTGCTCTTGCTACTGCTGCGCCTGCTGCTGCTACTGGCCCTGCTGCTGCTACTGGCCCTGCTGCTGCTACTGGCCCTGCTGCTGCTGCTGCTGCTCCTGCTGCTGCTGCTGCTGCTGCTGCTGTTGCCGCTGCTGCTCCCGATGTGAAGTTCCCACTACTTTCTCTGGGACCAAAACGCACGTTCAGCCTCGCGATTGCTGCCCTTACATTTCCTCCCTCTGCTACTGCTTCTGCTACTGCTTCTGCTTCTGCTTCTGCTTCTGCTGCTGCTGGGGTTGCTGCTGCTGCTGCTGCTGCTGCTGCTGCTGCTGCTGCTGCTGCTGCTGCTGCTGTTGCCGCTGCTGCTCCCGATGTGAAGTTCCCACTACTTTCTCTGGGACCAAAACGCACGTTCAACCGCGCTATTGCTGCCCTTGGTTTTCCTCCCCCTGCTACTGCTACTGCTTCTGCTACTGCTGGGGTTGCTGCTGCTGCTGCTTCTGGCGGTGCTGCTGCTGGGGAGAGTGAAAGAGACTGCTTGGGTGCAGGAGCGGCGAGAGGAGCAGGAGGAGGAAGGGGAGGGGGAGGTGGGGAGAGCGGCTGGTTACCCGGTGCAGTGAGGACAGCACTGCTGCGGCGCTTCCCCTGATACCTGCGGAGAAGGGGAAGGGGAGGAGATGGGGGGCGGGGGGAGGGGGGAATGGTGAGGAGAGCTGCTGGTTGCGGCTGGTTACCCGGTGCAGTGAGGACAGCACTGCTGCGGCGCTTCCCCTGATACCTGCGGAGAAGGGGAAGGGGGGAGCGGGGGGGAGGGATAGAGAAAGCGGGTTGGACAGGTGGGGTAATTGAGGCGGAAAGAGGGAGGGGGTGGGTTGGAGTAAGGGAAAGGGGGCTAGGTTGGGTGGAAGGCTGCCCTCACTGCACCCGGTAACCAACAGAAAGGAGAGCAGTAGATCCGGGGGGCCAACGGGGTTACGCCACGTGTTAGTAGGACGGAAGGAGGCACTCTGTACCTGAGACGGTGAACGCCAACGGGGTTACGCCACGTGGCCGCAAGTCGTGGAGCCAATGAGAGAGTTTCCCGCCTCGAATTGCCGGCAACGGCTCCTGTTTGCCGAGCCGCGGCAGACGACGCGAGAGCAGCCGCCCACCCACCGCCATTCCCTCTACTCGGCGCGCGGTCAATCCGGGGCTGATCAGCGTGATTGACGCCGCACATCACGGGGACGGCGGAAATCAGAAGCGCCATGAGGAGGGAGAACCGGAGGGCAGCGGCGGCGCGTCGCCGCGGCGCGTGCCGATGAGATCGGACCGGGACGAATAATCGGTCTTTACCCTGACCTACAGTATAGCTAATCTCCGAAATTGGTGGGTCAAGCGCGGCAACCAGACCAGCCATCTTGGTCGGGCCGAACCGATATCCAAATGCGAGAGCTACGATCGGGCCAGTCGGCTCGGTGTTGGGCGAGTCTCGAGTCGAGTTTCGCTGCTATCCGAATTTTCGGAGGTAACAGGAATATCCAAGAAATGAATAAAAAATGATCAGGGCTATTGGAGGGAGGAAGAGGCGGCGGCCCGCCGCCGGCCGGCTGCGGTGGATTGATCGGTGACGACTCCGTACTAATCCCCGAGATGTTTAATTGACGCCGCAAGGGCAAACTTTGGAAAATGAAAACAGTCGTCTGGCGACTTGATGCAGGTTGGAGACGGAAACTGGGATCAGAAAGAGATGCGTGATCAGGAGCCCTGGTCCCTAACGTGACACGGCCCAGGAAAGCACAAATAGCTCGCCCATTCCTCGTCGAATAGGTGAGGGAAGCGAAATTCAGGATAAACACCACACTCGTTATACACACAGGGAGAAGTGGATGTGTGCCTATTAGCGCCAGCCATCGTCTCTTGCTTGATGCTGCTGGAGCCTGTAAGAGCATGTCTGCCTACGTGTACGTCGGACATACAGTACAGACTTACAAATAAAGAAAGCGCGTGAAATGGCGGCGGTTGTGGCCTGCCTGAGGTAACAAGCTAGCATAGCATCCGCGGAGGTATGTGTGGTGCAGTGTGGTGTTGGATATGCTGAATACACTTTCTTCACGACGCCTGCGAAATCTCCCTCGCGATTTGTGCGAAACAAAATTCCTGCTTCCACAGCAGTGTTTGCGCCTCGCCAACATGTCGTTGAGATGGTGTGGCGAGGACAGCACTACCAGCCAAACCAATCAATTTTATCCAGCTTTTCGATTTCACCACCACACATCCACCCAGCTTGTTGTTGTCCTTGGTCCTTCCTTAGCCACCATGGGTCCATTGATGGCGCCCATGACACCATTCCTGACAGCCACACATTCTCCCAGTCTCAAAGGCAAATCCAACGAAAGCGATTCGGATGGGTCAACTAGGTACATATGAGACCACGGGCTGCGGGTGGTGAGGTGGATCTGACCAATGGTCTTGCGTGACTCGGCACGCTCAAGGCAGATGAGCTGAGCTGACGGGGGTGTCACATCACATGTGGCTGGTGAGGATTTTCTGGGATTTTCCAGATTCGAACAAAATGGAGGCTGGAGGGTCTGCTTCGTTCTCGCGCGAACATGTTGCTTTCTGTTTCATTCTCTTGTCGAGGATAACGTGTAATATATTATCGCGTCACACAGTTACGACTGTGGATGTATGCATTGCATGGTATATTTCATCCCCTCCCCCATAGAAAATATCAAGCATATGATATGTAAGGTGGCCTGTTGGCGGATATAGCAGTATTGACGTTACCCCGCTAACAAATGTTGTATACCTCCTCATTTCAGTCCCAACCATCTGTAGGCCGCATCGATACATGCGTATGGGGCATTGAAAGTCCTCATGATATTATCCAGCACCCAGTTTGTTTGATATAGTTGAGAATAAGGAAATTGTGATATTGGGGCCGTGGGGGATTACTCCAAAAGAGATCAGTGTTGCTGGAAATCAAGGGTATAAGTTGAGCAGGTTCAACACTGGATTATCTGAGAGCAGTGGCTGCTGAGAACCACATCCAATGGTAAATGGACACTGAGATGCAGTTCTCCAGTTCTCCATAAATGATAATAATAAATATAATTAACCAGCCGGATTACTAATATCACCACGCCAAGAGAGGGGCAGCGGGGTTGGGTAAGGCACCCAACACAAATGCCGCATTATTTGCATCCAAGAGAAAGAAATTATGCTCTCCCTCAAGGATGCTACCGCCCAACACACCAACCGCCAGCATTCTTGAAATACATACGCGCGTCGCTATACCCCACGTATCATTTTCTCACGGCTTGATAACCACCGTCGCATCCTGCACCGCCTTTTCCGCATCCACGGCGCGCGCAAGGCCTGCCTTGGCGCGATCCGCCAGCTGCACCACGCGCTTATCCGCCACCGCGCGGTTTATCTTCACCGCCGCGAGGTTGGCCTTCGCCGCCGCCAGCGCCTTGACCTGCTTCGCCATGAAGTTGTCCAGCGCTGCGACAGCGTCGTTGTAGATCGCCATCGCGTCGTCGTACGACCTCTGCGCCAGTGCGACGTCGTTCGTCGCGTCGTCCAACGCAGACTTGAAAATGTCGACGCTCTGGGGGCCCAGGGTGACGAGCCTCTGGTAGTTATTCTGAGCCTTGGCGAGTTTCGCCTTCGCGCGATCCGCCTGGCTCTCAATATCCGGGAGAACCTCCTCCACAGACGACTGAACGGATTCCGCTTCCGCAACAGCCACCTTATTAACCGGCGACGGGTCTTTCTCGTACGCCTGCAGCGCATCCTTGATCGCCGCCGCCGCGTCCGCGATGACGTTGCGCCATTCGTCGAGAAGCGCTGCGGTCATTTTCACACGGCGCGCCGCGTCGTTGACGGCTTTTGTGGCTGCGGGAAGCTCGGGGTGGCTGGTGGGATCGATCTGCGCCTGAATGTAGGCCTGCTTGCGGAAAGTTAAGATTCTGTTCGCGTCGTCGAGGTCGTACTTAGCGGCATCCATGGCGTCTTTCATGCTGTCCAGAGTGGAGCGGAGATTATCCGCGGTATTGTCATTCTCGATAGCGGAGATCGCGGCGGCAGCATCGGCTTCATCCTGCGCTTTCTGTGCAGCGACGGCTTGCGCGGCCTTGAGATCCGCGGCGTAAGAGTCAGATGCGGCTCTGAGCTGCTTCGCTCGAACGACGAGGTAAGAGCTTTGCGCATGCGACGACGGAAGAATGGCAAGGAGGATGAGGAGGCTCACGGCCACCTGAGCCTGAAACGCGTGGAAAACTACCGCTGCCATTATGATTGAGTGTGTTGGGAAGCGAGGCAGATTGTGTAGTGATAAGCCAACTGGAGGAGTTTGGGAGGGAGGGACTGATGTGATTTGGAGAAGGATATTCCCCATTTGTATGAAATGTCGACATTTGTGTGTCGAAAGCACCAGTGGCGAATCGCGTTGGTGTTCGGGGCGCGCGTTGACTTGGGAAGGGGAGAATTGGGGGATGTGGGGGCCTGTACCAAAAACATGTACGATTGTGGTTTTGTGGGATGCATCGCGTGAAGGGAAAGAATCATGGCAATAAACAACGGTTGATTCAGGTTCGTGTACTTCGTGCTCCAACCTCAAGTTGTTTGTGGAGGGCCTGAGGTTCGTTTGGTAGGGCTTCAGTGTGTCCCGCGCCAGGTTGCGAACCATCTCTGTGGGAGTCATATGAGTTCACTTTGTTACGGTGAGATGCGATTTTGTACGTTTCGGAACAGCATCTTTACGTTACTCTACGTTGGGGTAGGGTTTCGAGCAAAATCGAGCAGATGTGTCTCGCGAAGATTCGGGTCACAAGCGCGCGCCAAGCCAGCTGTTCATCCTCCAAACGCTAGCAGGGAGACAGTGGAAATTGGTGGATGATGGTTGCCTCCCACACTTGGCGAACCGCACGAAGTGGTACATCTGCTGGGGAGGGAAATTTGTTTGCGAAACGCTTGCGGAACGATCCAAATTCGCGATACTGGGTGCTTGACTTCATTGTTTGTCTTGCCCTTGACTATACATGCTCTTGACTGCTTGCAGAAAATGTCTAAATGTGAAGCTGTGAAAACAAAAGGCTAAATAGCACTAGTTGTAGGGAAAACTGGGAATATGTGAATTGCACAGAATTCATATCATATAGGGAAGTGTACGAATAAAAAACTCAGATTCAAAATACTTGCTTTGACATGTCACATCACATGGTGGTCGCTATGGAAAGGTTCTACATGAACGAGGCATAAGGAGGTACCATGCATTATGAATGCATACTTGAAAGCACAGGTTATTCCAAGCGAGTTGCCTGCATAAATGGCCACGCTGAGCTGAGCATGCAGCAGAGTGTATTATGGAACTGTGTCTTCGGACTTTAAAATATGTGCTGAGGACAGCACAACTTGTTCTGGAAGTAATGGTTGAACGACCTAGGTGATAGTTATGCTGTGAGGAGGACATCTTGTACCTCTACTTCTGGTTCTGGAGTGTAACGTGGGTCATGGCTTACTTCCCTCTCTGGTTCATACAATACAACATCTCCAGAAGAGCCATGAAGCGGGAAATGGGGTTAATGCCATGGGATTGAGTATGTGCGGTATCTAAGACAATTACAGAAGCGCTTGATGTGTGGATAATCAATAATATATTTCTGCTGCTGCAAGGTCGAACAAACAAACCGAGCCTTGTTTTCAGATGCAGGAACGAGAATAATATAAAATCCCAATGCGTCCACCCATATGCTAGCCACCCCAGAAACGTGAATCAACTTTACAGACCTTCCCAAACAGAAACGCTGCGAGGACATGTTCTAAACTAATCGATCCTCTTATTATAAAGCCTCGGTGCGGCTCCACGAACAGGCCTTCATCATCAGCGTTGCGCCGCAAATGCGCCACTCCAGAACCCAAGCGCCATTCCAGAAACCAGATGCCTTTTCATCTCAATTCCTCGGCCATTCCGACGTTGCCATCTAAAATCCCTACCAGTTGAGACCTTTCCCCCTTGCTTCCTTCTCCGAGTTATCCGCGTTCCCCTTCGCCGCGTCCGCGCGCGTCTTCCTCACCGCCACGGTGCGCTCCTGCGCCGCGCGCGCATTGGCCTTGGGCGCCAGCGCAATCTTCGCGTCCCGCTGCGCCTTCACCTTCGCGTTGTAATTCTGCCCCGCCGCTTTCACCGCGGTATCCAAGTTCTTGGTCTTACCGATCGCCTTGGTGAAAAATACGTTCGAGTCGGCCTCGTCCTTCTCCGCCTTTTCCTTGATTACCTTCTGCTCGTTCGCCGCGCCGCGAGTATCGCTCTTGTCCTTCTTGACCTTCTCGCTTTCCGTCTGCCTCTCCGACACACGCTGGACGGCGCGGTCGGATTGTTTCTTCACGGCGCCAAGGATGCGATCCGCTTGCAGCTTGACGTTATACAATTCCGTCTGAAGCGCCTTGGCCTCTGGGGTTTCGAGGCGAGCCGCTGACCGAGCCGCGGCGACAGCGTCATTGTAAGCCTCCGTCGAGATTTTCTGCTGCTCGGATAGCACGACCGCGGTGGTGTTCTGGCGGGAAATGGCATCCAGCACGTCCTTGGCGGCCTCGCTCTCTTCAAAGAGTGCCTCTTCGGCCTGCGACTCGAGATCGTCGTAGTACGAACGCTCGTCGCGCGAATTCTGCTTCGCCTGAATCAGCGCCTGACGAGCCGTTTCCTGCTCCACTTTTGACGCCTCGAGCTCGGCGCGCTTGTTGTTGAGCTCCGTCGTTGCGGCGGCGGCTTCCGCATCCGCGGCCGCCGCCTTTTGTGCGAAAGGCGCTTCTTCCGCCTGCCGCTGCTGGAGAAGCGCATTAGCGGCGTCGAGATCCGCTTGCGCGGTGTCGGCGATGCCGCGAAGCTGCTTGGCTTTGGTCACTAGGTACGGCTCAGCGGCGGATACGACGGTTGCGGAGATGGACCCAACGAGAAAGAGTATCGCGACCGCCCGAAGAGAGATCCCCATGATTCCGCTCGGACGGGTTTCCGGGGCGCCTCGGGAGTTAAACGGATGCGTGCCTGAGTGGAGGCTGTGTCACTAGCAGTATCAGCTTGCCAGTTGTAATTTTTGAAACGCGAGGCGAGGAGCGAGAGGCAGAGTCTGCCTCCGAGGCAGGCGTGCGAGGCGTGTGGGTAGTGTGAGGTGTGAGTGCTACTTGGATTGATGGAGGTTGTGAAGCTTCTTGCTCAATGCGTTCTTGATGAGTGATGATAGATGAAGCACCGTGAACTTATTTGTCAGAACGCTGAGCAGGTGGGGTGAGGAGGTGCTCCAGAGTCCAGACTCGCCCTCGGCAGGATAAGCAACTGGAAAGCTTTGGCAGCGCGATTGATACCCTATGTGATCGTGCACCAATTTCCACAAGGATTCCACATGTGAGCCGTGGGCGTATGAGTCGCGCCGCGCATGTGGCCTCGGCGTCTTGGTCACGCGATTCGGCTCGAACCTGCCTGGACAAGCAAGGAAAATTCAAGACCGCATAAGTGTCAAAAAGAGCGTATCTCATGGTAACAAGATGAGCGGTCGGATCTCGCTGATGGGCTGATTCGGCTTAGCTGGCGTCCCACAGGTTGTTGGGCTTATCCACGATTGGCCACAGCAGAACCCGACTTGTCGCTCGAGTCGAGTCGCAACTGTTCGCATGTTGTGCCATATGGGGGGCTCATGCAACAAACTCGATTGGTTTTGCCGAAGCAGCTGATACTCGCTAGCATCACCTTGCTACAAAATACAAGACTGCTGGGGAAATGTTTTGTGCACGTGGAACTACATTTGGTGCACATTGCAGCTTTGTAAGATCAGGGACATTCCGTGCAGCCACCTTGGTTGATCACAAGGCGATGAGGGGTGATAATATCCAGTGCCCTAGCGTCCAATTTGCAGTAAAGGCTGAGTGCTGGTACATGAACCCAGAACGCACGGGACAATCCATTCACCAGAATGGTCAAGGCTCTAAATCTCCTTTACTCTCTCAACCCACCACACACCTAAACTGCAAGCTGCTTAGATGCAGTACTCTATGTCTTCTCAGTGCTCCAAGCCTACTCAATCCTTGGCATCAACCTTCCCAGACCCAACCTCCTTCCAGTTTGTTGACAGCACTGTGCCTTTTGATTCCACCTGCAATCAGGAAAGGGGTTGGGCAGAGAAAAGTGAGGGTGTTAGGAGGGGAGGGGGAGCGGGTGGGGGTGGAAAAAGAAGCCCCAAACCATCACACGAGACAAACACTCATGCGAATCTTTGTCACAGCGTGGCGTGTATCTAAGAAATTTAACCGAAATAAATGACTTAAGAAGTCTTAATTCTAGCACGGAGGGGGGGGGCGAGGGGGAGGTGTGTGTGAGACAGAGGGCAAGGGATCGGAAGGGGGAGTGGCGGGTGGGGGGCACTTACAAACGAGTTGTTCATCGCACGACAGGTCTCCTCGTCTGCCCCGCGTAGATGTCTTATAGTGAGGTTGAAGTCTCTCAAAATCCAAAAAGGGGTGAGGCGAGAGTAGGAGGCAAAGGGCACTCACAAACGACTTGTTCATGGCGCGACGGGTCTCCTCGTCTGCCCCTGCATAGATGTCTTGAAAGAGCTTGTTGAGAGCCGCGTCCCCATCCAGCTTCTCGTCCTTCTCCTGGGAACGGATATGAACACAGACAGAGCAAACGGAAAAAGGGACAGTTGAAAAAAGAACTGTTTTCTCACGCCTTGAAAGAGCTTGTTGAGAGCCGCGTCCTCATCCAGCTTCTCGTCCTTCTCCTGGCAGTTAATAAGTACAGAGAGGGACGGGGGTAGGAATATGGCAGTTGCTTTTTTCAGTTCCCCTTCATTAGACCTTAAAGGAAGGAAGTCGTTGAATGCTACACCTCCATCCAGCTCCTAGCCCTACTCCTGGCAGTTGATATACACACAGAGTGAAGGCAAGAGAGAGAAAGGACGGACAACTTAAAAAGCATACAAAACAGTAAAAAACGATAAAAATATATATATGTAAATATATACATATATATTTGTGTGTATACTTTCAGATCCCCATCATCACGTCTCCCTCCAGTTTCTCGCCCTTCTCCTGGCGATACAGAGATAGAGCTGGGTTGACCTGGGTGGACCTGGGTTAACCGGTATTGACCTGTGTTGACCTGTGTTGACTTAACCAGCTCACCTCTGCCTTGACCTCCGCTTCCAGCTGGTCCCAATTCACATGCCGCTTCCCCTCTGTTGACTTGCATTGACCAGCGTTGACTCAGCTTACCTCTGCCTTGACTTCCGCTTCCAGGTGGTCCCAATTCACATGCTGCTTGACCTGGGTGGACCCAGGTTGACCTAGGTTGACATGGGATTGACCTGTGTTGACCTGCATTGACTCAGCTCACCTCTGCCTTGACTTCCGCCTCCAGCTGGTCCCAGTTCACATGCTGCTTGACCTGGGTGGATCCAGATTGACCTGGGTTGGCAAAGGGTTGACCTGTATTGACCTGCATTGACCTACGTCGGCCTTGACTTCTGCTTCCAGCGGGTCCCAGTTCACATGCTGCTTGCCCTGCACTGACGTGCATTGGCCTATGTTAATCTAGGTTGACCTGCGTTGACCTGCGTTGACCTACCTCGGCCTTGACCTCCGCCTCCAGCTGGTCCCAGCTCACACACTGCTTACCTGCTGTGACCTGCATTGAACTGCGTTGACTCAGCTCACCTCTGCCTTCACCTCCGCTTCCCTTCCAGCTGGTCCCAGTTCACACACTGCTTACCTGCTGTGACCTGCATTGACCCGCGTTGACTAAGCTCACCTCTGCCTTCACCTCCGCCTCCAGCTGGTCCCAGTTCACATGCTGCTTGCGTGACGAAGGGTACATATGCTTCAGCTTCTCCGCGGTTTCTGGTGGACGGAAAAGGAGAACAAAAGCGGGTATGGGGAAGGGGGGAGAGGGGGAGGCGGAGGAAGAGTCAGGTCAGTACAGGGGACGAAGGGTACATATGCTTCAGCTTCTCAGCGGTTTCTGGTGAGGGGAAAGGGGGAATAGAGGACAAGGGGAAACGGGGACAGGAAAGGGGAGGGGGAGCGGAAGAGACATATTACTCTATGGGACGAAGGGTGCATATTACTCTATATGACACATTTTACTCTCAGCTTCTCCAAGGAGTCTACTGGGCGAAGCGAGACTCGGGGCCCTTGGTCGTAGCCTACCCTCCCCTCCCTGCTGCTCGCCGAGTTGACTTTTGAGTCGACTTGACTTTTGAGTCGACTCAAAAGTAAACTCACTCAATGAGTCGACTCAAAAGTCAACACGAGACTCGGGGCCCTTGGTCGTAGCCTACCCTCCCCTCCCTGCTGCTCGCCTTCATCGGACACGTTCACAGGCTGCACCACAGCCGGTCGCCTGGTCGCCTCCCCTCCAGCGCAGTCCAGTGAATGGCCTCCGCCTTGCTTGCTATCGTAGCCCCACACCACCCCACCCCACCCCACGCCACCCACCATCGGACACGTTCACAGGCTGCACCACAGCCGGTCGCCTGGTTGCCTCCAAATCCATCCAGTGAATGGCCTCCGCCGTGGCCAAACGCACCTCGACCTTAAAGGCCCATTATGCCCTGTCCCCTCCGCCCCTCTCTCCTTCCCACCCACCCCACCGCACCCCACCCACCATCGGACACGTTCACAGGCTGCACCACGGCCGGCCGTCTGGTGGCCTCCAAGGCCGTCCAGTGGATGGCCTCCGCCTTGGCTAGCCGCACCTCCACCCACCCCAACCATCCCCCAAGCCCAACACAACCATCCCCCACCCCACCGCACCGCACCGCACACCACCCACCATCAGACACGTTCACAGGCTGCACCACGGCTGGTCGCCTGGTCGCCTCCAGAGCCGTCCAGTGAATGGCCTCCGCCTTGGCCAGCCGCACCTCCACCTTGGTGCTCATCAGCACGTGCTTGCTCTTTGATGGGTCCACCTGAAAGGGTGGCAAGCAGCAGCAGCAGGAGGAAGGTCAAACAGAGAGGGGTGCTGAGTGTCTCAGGAGTGAATGACTCCCCGCCTTAGCCAGTCGCACCTCGATCTTGGTGCTCATCAGCACGTGCTTGCTCTTTGATGGGTCCACCTGAAAGGGTGGCAAGCAGCAGCAGCAGGAGGAAGGTCAAACAGAGAGGGGTGCTGAGTGTCTCAGGAGTGAATGACTCCCCGCCTTAGCCAGTCGCACCTCGATCTTGGTGCTCATCAGCACGTGCTTGCTCTTTGATGGGTCCACCTGAAAGGGTGGCAAGCAGCAGCAGCAGGAGGAAGGTCAAACAGAGAGGGGTGCTGAGTGTCTCAGGAGTGAATGACTCCCCGCCTTAGCCAGTCGCACCTCGATCTTGGTGCTCATCAGCACGTGCTTGCTCTTTGATGGGTCCACCTGAAAGGGTGGCAAGCAGCAGCAGCAGGAGGAAGGTCAAACAGAGAGGGGTGCTGAGTGTCTCAGGAGTGAATGACTCCCCGCCTTAGCCAGTCGCACCCCGTCTTGGTGCTCATCAGCACGTGCTTGCTCTTTGATGGGTCCACCTGAAAGGGTGGCAAGCAGCAGCAGCAGGAGGAAGGTCAAACAGAGAGGGGTGCTGAGTGTCTCAGGAGTGAATGACTCCCCGCCTTAGCCAGTCGCACCTCGATCTTGGTGCTCATCAGCACGTGCTTGCTCTTTGATGGGTCCACCTGAAAGGGTGGCAAGCAGCAGCAGCAGGAGGAAGGTCAAACAGAGAGGGGTGCTGAGTGTCTCAGGAGTGAATGACTCCCCGCCTTAGCCAGTCGCACCTCGATCTTGGTGCTCATCAGCACGTGCTTGCTCTTTGCCGGGTCCACCTGAGGGGGAGAAGGGGAGGGGATGGGGGAATGATTGATAGGGATTAGCTTTGGTCGTGGTCAGCCGCACCTCCACCTTGGTGCTCATGAGCACGTGCTTGCTCTTTGCCGGGTCCACCTGGTAGGGGAGAGAAGGTGGAGAGGGAGTAGGGGAAGGAAGGCGAAAGGTGGGCGGGTGGGGGAGTACAGCGCTCAGAAGTGAATGGTCTCTCTGCCTTGGCCAGCCGCACCTCCACCTTGGTGCTCATCAACACGTGCTTGCTCTTTGCCGGGTCCACCTGGTAGGGGAGAGAAGGTGGAGAGGGAGTAGGGGAAGGAAGGTGAAAGGTGGGCGGGTGGGGGAGTACAGCGCTCAGAAGTGAATGGTCTCTCTGCCTTGGCCAGCCGCACCTCCACCTTGGTGCTCATCAACACGTGCTTGCTCTTTGCCGGGTCCACCTGGTAGGGGAGAGAAGGTGGAGAGGGAGTAGGGGAAGGAAGGTGAAAGGTGGGCGGGTGGGGAAGTACAGCGCTCAGAAGTGAATGGTCTCTCTGCCTTGGCCAGCCGCACCTCCACCTTGGTGCTCATCAACACGTGCTTGCTCTTTGCCGGGTCCACCTGGTAGGGGAGAGAAGGTGGAGAGGGAGTAGGGGAAGGAAGGTGAAAGGTGGGCGGGTGGGGAAGTACAGCGCTCAGAAGTGAATGGTCTCTCTGCCTTGGCCAGCCGCACCTCCACCTTGGTGCTCATCAACACGTGCTTGCTCTTTGCCGGGTCCACCTGGTAGGGGAGAGAAGGTGGAGAGGGAGTAGGGGAAGGAAGGTGAAAGGTGGGCGGGTGGGGGAGTACAGCGCTCAGAAGTGAATGGTCTCTCTGCCTTGGCCAGCCGCACCTCCACCTTGGTGCTCATCAATACGTGCTTGCTCTTTGCCGGGTCCACCTGGTAGGGGAGAGAAGGTGGAGAGGGAGTAGGGGAAGGAAGGCGAAAGGTGGGCGGGTGGGGGAGTACAGCGCTCAGAAGTGAATGGTCTCTCTGCCTTGGCCAGCCGCACCTCCACCTTGGTGCTCATCAACACGTGCTTGCTCTTTGCCGGGTCCACCTGGTAGGGGAGAGAAGGTGGAGAGGGAGTAGGGGAAGGAAGGTGAAAGGTGGGCGGGTGGGGGAGTACAGCGCTCAGAAGTGAATGGTCTCTCTGCCTTGGCCAGCCGCACCTCCACCTTGGTGCTCATCAACACGTGCTTGCTCTTTGCCGGGTCCACCTGGTAGGGGAGAGAAGGTGGAGAGGGAGTAGGGGAAGGAAGGTGAAAGGTGGGCGGGTGGGGGAGTACAGCGCTCAGAAGTGAATGGTCTCTCTGCCTTGGCCAGCCGCACCTCCACCTTGGTGCTCATCAACACGTGCTTGCTCTTTGCCGTGTCCACCTGGTAGGGGAGAGAAGGTGGAGAGGGAGTAGGGGAAGGAAGGCGAAAGGTGGGCGGGTGGGGGAGTACAGCGCTCAGAAGTGAATGGTCTCTCTGCCTTGGCCAGCCGCACCTCCACCTTGGTGCTCATCAACACGTGCTTGCTCTTCGCAGGGTCCAGTCTACCTGAAGGGGAAGCAGGCAGCAGGCAGCAGAGGAAGGAAGTCGGAACGGGAGGGAGGTACTGAGAGTCTCAAAATGTAATGGCCTCTGCCTTGATCGGCCAGTCAAACCTCGACCTAGGTGTTCATCAAAACGTGCTTGCTGTGCGCTGGGTACACCTGAAGGGGGTAGGGGGACACGTGGTTGGGAAAGGAGCGAGAAAGGGGGGAGCTGAATGCGATAGAAGGGAATGGCCTTTGCCTCTCCCTAAACGCCCTGAGGCTGAGCGCCATGAGATTTCTCCAAATGCCCTGAGAGGCCAGAATTTGCAAAATTCAAGCCTTATTCTGCAGTTTAGGGTAGATATAGCCACCCGCACTTTCCACCCACCGACACCCGACCCCCTTCCACCCCCCACACTGCTTTGCAACACCCACCTTTCCAAACAGCCGCAGCTGCAGGACATATGGCGGCTCGTCATTGGTCGATTCGATCACCACACTCAGCTGCGAAAACAGCAGACGAAGCAGCAGACGAGACAGCAGATGAGACAAAGGTGAGCGGGTGGGCCTTGAAATAGTGGAGCGGAGGCAGGTGAAACACGGGGAAAACGGCAGGAAAAACACATGAGAAGAGGAAAAGTTCTAAAAAAAAGGGGGGGGGGGGGGAGGGGGGGTAGGGGTTAGAAACTCACCACTTGCTCTCCGATCTGCACTTTCAGCTGCTCTGATGAAATGCCCTTGGCGAACACAGTCACCACCACTGTTGTGGCCGACTGATAGAACTCGTGCCTGGGGGTGGGAAGGGGAAAAGCCAAGGATGCTTGTCATTGGCAAATGAGAGAAATCGATGTTAACCCGCGCAACTCTTGCTCCCCTTAGCGAAACACAGTCACCACCACTGTTGTGGCCGACTGATAGAACTCATGCCTGGGGTTGGAACGAATCTGATTTCAGACCTGCAATTTTTGTATGGTAATCCACTGCTTGACTAAAGAACCAGTATCCTCACCTATACTTAGGTGCTGGTGCTGGTGCCGGCGCTGGTGTAGAGACAGGAGCAGAAGGAGCAGGGGGAGCAGGCGCAGGAGAGGCAGTGGTGGCAGTAGGGGCTTCTGTCGCGGATGGAGCAGCAGAGGCGGCAGGGGCGTCAACTGTCATGTCTTCCTCTGCGCAATTGAATGGAAACAGTGGTGGGCAGGGGGACACTGAGAGAAAGAGGAACCGAGGCAGTGGGGGCGCGGGCAGGAGCTTCTGACGTGGATGGAGCAGTAGAGGGGGCAGGGGCGTCAACTGTCATGTCTTCTTCTGTGTGATTGAATGGAAACAGTGGAGGGCGGGGAAACGGAGAGAAAGAACCAGACCGGACGATAAGAGTGAGAAGAACAAACATGAGAGCGGAGGATACAGGCAAGCAGGGAAGCAGAGGGGAGGGGACGGGAGGGGAGGGGAGGGAGGAAGACATTGAGGGAGGGAGGCGAGGAGGGGAGGGAGACGATGAGGGAGGGAGGCGAGGAGGGGAGGGAGACACGAAGGACCCTGACCTACTCTACTCAATCACAGAATTCTCGTTACAATCACCCACCTTGGCTCTGCAGCTCCGCCTCTGCCTTGCGAATGCCGTTTTTGAACTTGGAGTTATCCGGCTCCAGCTTGGCTCCCGCCTTGAATGCTGCCAGGGCTGTTTCATACTCCTCTAGATGATGGCAGGCGACTCTGGGAAGGAAGAGAGGCAAAAGGCAGAGATATATCAACGCTAGCAGACTTCTGCTTAAATCCAGCTTGGCTCCTGCCTTGAACGCTGCCAGGGCCGTTTCATACTCCTCTAGATGATGGCAGGCGACTCTGGGAAGGAAGAGAGGGAAAAGGCAGAGATATATCAACGTTAGCAGACTTCTGCTTAAACCCAGCTTGGCTCCTGCCTTGAACGCTGCCAGTGCTGTTTCATACTCCTCTAGGTGGTGACAGGCGACGCTGGGGAAGGGGGGTGGGGTGGAGGGGTGGGGGGCAGAGAGCTATCAACGTTAGCACAGTCATTATTGGGCTCCAAAATGGCTCCCGCCTTGAACGCTGCCAGTGCCGTCTCGTACTCCTCTAGGTGGTGACACGCGACGCTGGGAAGAAGAAAGAAAGAAGGGGCAGGGAGTACGCAAAAACGAGGAATAACAAAAAGTGCAGACACTGACACAGGGGTAACCCCACACGAGCAACAAATAACATGGATACGGATGCATACAATACGTTCAGAAGCGACGGGAAGTTAACGAGAGAGGGGAGAGTAAGAGGATAAGATGAACAGGTCAGCAAGAAGGATTTGTAAGCCACGCACCCTTTACGCAGGTAGGCCAGCGCGTAAGACGGGTTCAGCTTGATCGCCGCATTTGCATCTGCCACCGCATCTGCCAGAACATAAAACAAAACAATAGCGTCAAAGGTTGGACTCAAAGCTGCCTCCGCACCGGATTCTACGTTATCCGCACAATCCGCATCCGATTTTGTTAACGACTCGGATATCTACGCAACCCCTGCATCCGCCACCGCATGCGTGAAGAACATAATACCGAGCAGTAGTGGTTCTTAGCAGGCGAGGTTTCGTAAGAACCAAATTCAACCTATTTTCTCTTCACATCACCGCTCCGCCAGCACTGCTACAAGAGCGATCGAGAAGTACTTCACAAGCGCCAAGCAGACATTGCTGCATTCAGCCGTCGCGACGAAACTGCTGCAAGAAAGTGCGAAAACGGCGCACACATCAATTTATCGAGGAACCATTGATGAGGACGCGAGAAACACCTGTGAAATTCTCGAGCTTAATGTGCGCGGCTGCCCGTTTGCACAGAAGAGTTTCGGTCGCGCCATTCGCGCTGATCGCCTGCGTGTACAGATCCACGGCCGCGTCGTAGTCCTCGTCCACAAACTGCGCGTCGCCTTTCGCCGCAAGTTCCGCCGCCGCCTGCGGGCCACTCGGCAGCTCCTCGATGATCATGGCTGAGATATAAAATCTTCTGTTAACTCTAGGCTTTGATCGCTTCGCTCCCGACACACTAAAACCAGTCGAATATAAGAAGCGAGGTGATGGGAAAGAGAATGGGGTGTGCGTTACCAATAAACTTCAGCAAAAAGAACAAACAGACGGCTCCGTATACAGACGTCCGACTGGCTAAGGAGAACTCGAAAGGCCTATCAATAAGAAAAGAACCTCATCAGTTCTGAAAATACATCTGACGCAGGGAGTGGTCCGCCATTGATTTTGCCGAAAGACGGACCAAGACGTTGACTGACGGGAATTGAAGCGTTTCCCACACGTCAACGGCAGTTGCCTGTCAGAGTTTCGCGCCTCTGCTTTGTTTGTACGCGCACCAATGACGAACAGGTTTGGGAAGGTTCGCGAAACAACGACGTGTATAATATATTGGAGATGTCGATTTCGAGTAGCTGCGGAAGACAATTGAGTACTTGGATTAACGAGTGTCTCTACAGCGAGGAGTGGTGAAAGGGAAGTGAGTGGCTTCGAGGCTGCCGAGTCAGCCGGTCGTTGATCCCCCAAATTGTGGGAGTCGTCGACGTGGCGGAAAAGATCTTCCCGCTTTCGCTTTCCAGCTCCCCAGTAACATCATTGGCAAATCAGACAGCCTCGATATTCACACAAGTATGCACCTGACGCTTTTTCCGGCTAAAAGGGGCTCCAAAGTTCTTTCGGTATTCCCCAATGTCCGGTTCGTGCTCTGCTCTGGTTGGTTCGCTAACCCACACCCTAGGAAACTCCATTCTGTATTGCTGATCTATCTTCAGAAATTGCAACAATATCACAGGCAGAGGAAAACATCGAGGGACTGCAGGAATCACAGCAGCAGAGCAGCAAAAGCAGCTCAGGCTTCTGCTTGATCTAAGCTATCTGATTCTTTATCAAAGAAGCAGAGCAGCCTGAGCTTCTTATTGCTGTGATCTAAGCTCTCCCAGGGATTTGCCTGGACGGTAGGGCCTAAATCTTCGAAATTAGCCGCTGACCTTGAACTCTTCATAGTGCTGACACTCAGCGAGTCTAGCACGTGAAGATAATGGAGTGCCTGCGAGGCACATTGAGCAGCACCTCAGTGCAACCAATTGCCCTGCAGGGCCTGCGATCCAGCATCAATTCTTCCAAGCTCTCCGTTCTCGGACTGTCCAGTCAGCTTCCCAATGCTCTTAGGGCTCAATATGGCGATCATATTCGCTCCGTTAAAGTCACTGCAGTGAGAATCACTGCAGCTGTTGCTGGAGGAAGTAAGGTAAAAGTGCGTTTCAATCTCCCAATTCAGGTTAAATTCGGGGAGAGCATCGCGGTTGTCGGATCTGCTGATTGGCTCGGGTCCTGGACCGAACAGAAAGCTCTTCAATGGAGCGAAGCCGGCTGGAGCATTACCCTTGACGCGCCTGCAGGTCAAGAAGTGGAGTTCAAATTTGTGATTGTAAAGGACGGAAAGAGCTCGGTTTGGGAGGACGGCCCAAACAGGAAGGTGACTGTTCCGGGGGTTGAATCCCGCGGCAAAGAATTCAACACCGATGTCGAATGGAACAAAACCGCTGCAACCCTGTCGTGGGAGGTTACTAAGGAGGATAGATCGGGATCTTTTAACGAAGCTCCAGTCGGCGGCGACAGCGGGTTTCAGAGCGAGGGGGAGTTTTCATCCGCGGAAGACGGGGGATTAGAGGAGAGTGCGTTTGCGCAGAACTGGGCAGGAGGGGGTGTGGAGTTTATGAGGAGTAACGCACACAAGAGCGAGCGTCGCGGACGGTGGGACACGAGCGGGCTCGATGGGCCGGCTAAAGCGCTGGTCGAGGCGGATAAGAGCGCGGGAAACTGGTGGCGCAAGGTACGAATGGCTCTGATGGTACTGTGAACACCGCGGGTACTGTTAACACTGTTGGTGCGATTGACAATGATGGTACGATGCACCTCGAAGTACGGTAGACCGTACGAAAGTACGAGCATTGAACTTTCAAGCTGCATGGCGGTGGGATTGACATTGACGGAACGGTTGACACTAGCGTCACGGTTGGTGCTTACGACTGGCACTGACGGTAAGATTGACACATACGTAAAGATTCGCACCAACGATACGATTTAAACCGGTGGATCGAAGATGACGGTACGATCACACCGACGGTACGAACGGCGTTAAGTAACACTTAGAGGAACACGGACAGTATGAATAGCATGAAAATTACGAGTAACACTTAGAGGCGGGCGGGACCAAGAATGGCGACTGTTAGGAGGTTTCGGTAGCACGTCGTTTTAGTTTAGCGACTTGGCTTGCTGGATGACATATGTTAGTACGCGAAAATCTTGCCAAGAAACTCAGCCGTCGTCTTACCTCAAACCTTCTCAAACCCCTCTTCATTTCTCCAAACTCCTCCATCTGCCATCATACAGCTGGAGGTTGTGGAGAATCTCCTATTGCCGTCGGAGCGGGGTCAGCGCCTCGATGCCATGATTAACACGTCCATCTACCTGCAGGTATGCCACGCGTTTTTACGGCGTCCATTTCGTTTTTTTTTTTTTTTTTTTTTTTTTTGGTCTTATGGGTGAACTTGGAAAGACGTAGCCACAGTCAAGTAGCATGCGGCAGAGGCACAGAGAGAGTTCGGCCATTCTTAACCCCAGGGTTTGTTCCTCATCCGCCCTTTGTTCGTCACCTACCCCGCGCCCCCCTTTCGCGCTTACCGCAGTGGATCAACACGGAACAGATCTCGCGCGTGGAAGGCGTCGGGCACAGGCCACAGGCCACTTAAACCCGTCGAACCCTAATGTCCGTTCCTCATGCGCCCCTACCGTTCCCCACACCTTTCTATCGCAGTGGATCAACACGGGGCAGATCACGTGCGTGGAGGACGGCGGGCACAGGCGGCCCAATCGCCATGCGGAGATCTCCCGCCGCATCTTCCGCTGGCTGGAGAAGGAGGGCACCAGAGGTTCTGCGCTCACCTCCGAGGTGCGTGTTGTTAGTTGTGTGTTGCTGCGTGCTGTATTCGGATCGGAACCCCTCACTCTCGCCATCCTGATCCTCCTCCCGCCGTATCTTCCGCTGGCTGGAGAAGGAGTGCACCAGGACGATGGAAGCAGTTTTGAAACGTCTTCCCCCCCTCCCCCCCTTCCCTCCCCCAGGAGAAGGTGATGATGCGCAAGATCCATCCGCGCCTGCTCGCCTTCTCTGCGCGACCCAGTAACTCACCCGCTTCCCCACCCTCTCTCCCCCCTCTCTCTCCCCGACTCTCTCAGGAGAAGGTGGTGATGCGCAAGATCCATCCGCGTCTGCCTACCTTACCATGTTGATGTGCCCCCCATCTTCCTCCCCCCTTCCCCTCTCCCCCCACCCTCTCTCCCTCCCACCCCCCCTCCCCCTATCCCACTCTCTCAGGAGAAAGTGGTGATGCGCAAGATCCATCCGCGCCTGCCCGCCTTCTCTGCTGACTTCACGGCGTCGGTGCCCCTCACGCGCATCCGCGACATCGCCCACCGCAACGACATCCCACACGACCTCAAGGTATGCACCACAAACAGTCCACTCAGAACTCTGGCTCATGGTGCGGTGCAGTGCACTCCGAGCTCCTCCCACAGTTGCGGTATTGCTTCACGGCGTCCGTGCCCCTCACGTGCATCAGAGACATAGCACACAACTTCAAGGTATGCACCACAAAAAGTCCACTTACAGCTGATCTCAGAGTGTGGTGCAGTGCATGTAGGGCTTAGGGCTCGATTCAAGGTGTGGTGAATTGCAGTCACAGCTCATCCCAAGGTGCACCTGGTGGCCACGGAGCTGCTGCTGCGGGGGGTAGCCTTCGCTCACACTCATAGCACCAGGGCTGCCGTTCCAAGTTAAACGTTTTCCCAGCACACGGTTCAGACTGCAACGCACACCCTCCTCCCTTCGCTCTTCTCTTTCCCCCTTTCCCTCCTTCCCCCCCTTCTCCCCTCCCCCCCTCTCCTCTTCCCCGTCCCCCACTTCTCCACCTTCAACAGAAAGAGATCAAGCACACGATTTAGAACAAGCTGCACCGCAATGCTAGTCCAGAGGACCTGGTGGCCACGGTGCTGCTGCTGCGCCGGGTCGTCTTCCCTCACACTCATAGTACCTCTTCCCCTCGCTCTTCCCTTTCTCCCCCTTCTCCCCCTTTCACCCCACGCCCTCCCCTCCCCTCCCCCCCCATCAGCAAGAGATCAAGCACACGATTCAGAACAAGCTGCACCGCAACGCTGGACCCGAGGATCTAGTGGCCACGGAGCTGCTGCTGCGCCGGGTCACTCGCACCCCAGGAGAATACAGCGAGGCGTTCGTGCAGCAGCTCAAGCTGTTCTACGCTGAGCTGAAAGACTTCTTTAACGCGAGCAGGTAGGTCACACCGTCACAGGGAGATAAGGAGAGAGAGAAAATCTGGTGGCTGCGGAGCTGCTGCTGAGGCGGGTGACTCGCACCCCGGGGGAGTACAGCGAGGCGTTCGTGCAGCAGCTCAAGCTGTTCTACGCTGAGCTGAAAGACTTCTTCAATGCGAGCAGGTAGGTCACACACAGGGAGCGCGAGAGGGATTAGTGTATACGGAGAGAGAGGGAGAGAGGAGGACAGTTGAGTGCTGTGAGGCATTCGTGCAGCAGCTGAAGCTGTTCTACGCCGAGCTAAGGACTTTTTCAATGCGAGCAGGTAGGTGACAGGGAGGGTGTGGATAGACAGAGCTGCTGCTGCTACGACGGGCCACTCGCACCCCGGGGGAGTACTGCGAAGCCTTTGTGCAGCAGCTGAAGCTGTTCTACTCCGAGCTCAAGGACTTCTTCAATGCGAGCAGGTGAGTGGGATAGAGAGGGGATGGCTTGTACAGACAGAGCTGCTGCTGCTGCGCCGGGTGACGCGCACCCCGGGGGAGTACAGTGAGGCGTTTGTGCAGCAGCTGAAGCTGTTCGACGCCGAGCTCAAGGACTTTTTCAATGCGAGCAGGTGAGTGGGATAGAGAGAGAGGGGGTTGAGTAGACGGAGCTGAACACACGGAGCTGAACACACGGAGCTGAAACACGCGGAGCTGCTGCTGCGTTGGGTCACCCGCACCTTGGGGGAGTACAGCGAGGCCTTCGTGCAGCAGCTCAAGCTGTTCTGCTCAGGGCTCAAGGACTTTTTCAAACGCGAGCAGTTGAGTGGGAGCTTTGGGAGAGCACTTTTGAGTTTACTCAAATGGCAACCCCATGCCTGTACAAACCTTCACACACCTGCACAAACCTACCCCTCCCTTCCCTCTCTCCCTGCCAGTCTGACGGAGCTTCTGGAGAGCATTCGCCCCTCACTGGACGACACCGGCGCTGCCATGCTGCAGAACTTCCTCGCGTGCAAGCAGGTAAGGGGTGAGGATTCAGGTTCAGGAGGTGGGGTGAGGATTCAGGTTCAGGAGGTGGGGTGAGGATTCAGGAGGTGGGGTGAGGATTGATCAGGTGCAGTGGGGATTGAGGAGGTGAGGTGTTTATCAGGCAAGCAGGTGGGGGTGAGGATTCAGCAGGTGGGGTGAGGATTGATGAGGTGATTCTCCTGTCGGGAAAGCTGGTGGGTGTGAGGATTCAGCAGGTTTGGGAAAATACGATGACCCCCCATTTTCTTCTTCGCACCCCTGCACTACAATAACCCCCCGCCCCTCTCTTCCCAGAAAGTCGATGCACTGCCGTCTTCGGCAGGTGCATCAGGAGAGTCAGCACAGGGGGCGGCAGCGTCAGGGCGGCCGACCGACGTGCTGATGTCAGCCCCCCTTTCCCTCCCCCCTCCCCCCTCTCTCCCCCCTCCCAGAACGTCGATGCACTGCCATCTTCGGCAGGGGCATCAGGAGAGTCATCACAGGGGGGGGCAGCGTCCGGGCGGCCAACTGACGTGCTGATGTCAGCGCTGCATGCGCTGACAGGGCTGCGGGCCGTGCTGATGTATTCGCTGGAGAGCGGGCTGAGGAACGACGCCCCGGATGATGCCATTGCCATGCGCCAGAAGGTGAGCGGGGAGAGGGATGGGAGTTGGAGGGAACAATGACGTAGTTGGGGAGTGGACGGTGGGCCGTGCTGCTGTATTCGCTGGAGAGTGGGCTGAGGAACGACGCTCCTGATGATGCCATTGCCATGCGACAGAAGGTGAGGGGAAGGTTGAGGATCAGGGGGATGACACCTGGGGGAAAAGGGGAAGGAATAGTGACGTCGGTGTGTAATGGGAGATGGGCCGTGCTGCTGTGCTTGATCGTGTCTGCTAGCGACGTGTCATGAGAGGGCGTGACTTTTACCTTGTGAGCACAGTGAGCTGACTCTATCCTCTTGCTTCCCTGCCTCTCCCTCTCTTTCTCGTTTAACAGTGGCGACTGGCGGAGATCTGCCTCGAGGAGTATTTCTTCGTGCTGCTCAGCAGGTGAGGGCTCTCAGTGCCTCGTAAGTCATGCTGCTGAGCAGGTGAGAGGGGTAGCAATGGGCCTTGCCTTGTATTCACTTTGCCTCTAGCTTGCAATGCCATGCCAACTATAGTCGCCGAGGGGAGATCTGCCTCGAGGAGTATTTCTTCGTTCTGCTGAGCAGGCGAGAGGGATCTCAGCACCTCATGAGTCGTGCTGCCCCAACTTGTTCGGGCAGGGATGATTGCAATGCACTAGTTTGATCAAGCTGTGAAGTGTGCTGCTGCCCCACCCCACACTTTGCCATCCATCCCACCCCGCATCCCCCCTCTTCCGGCTCTTCCGGCTCCCCACCCCTCTCCCCCCTCCTCGCAGGTTTCTCAACGAGTTATTTGACGAGAAGGGGGGGGGGGGGAGGGCAGCGGAGGGCATGGCGGGGGAGATCCGCATGGGGCACGTGGGGGTGGCGCTGGGGGCGCGCCGTGCTGGGGCTGTCTGGTCACTGTCCTCTCCTCTCCTCTCCTCTCCTCTCCTCTCCTCTCCTCTCCTCCACTCACTCCTTGTTTCCTCCATGTCCCCTCGCCCCCTCCCTCCCTTCCCCCTCCCCCTCTTTTCTCCCCGCCTCCCTCGTCCCACTCTGCTCCTCTTAGGTTCCTGAACGAGCTGTTTGATGAAGAGGGGGGGGAGAGGGCAGCGGAGGGCATGGCGGGCGGGGGAGATCCGCATGGGGCAGCTGGGGCACGTGGGTGTGGCTCAGAGCTTGGGGCGGTAGTGTAGGCAGGCAGGGGCAGTGGCATCTGAGGAGGCGGTTCGATGCCCTTTTCACCACTCTCCCTCTCTCCCATCACTCACTCTCTCCTCCTCTCCTTCTCCTCTTCTCCCCGTTCCTCCGTCATCTGTCTCCCCCACCCCCCTCTCCCCCCTCCTCCCAGGTTTCTGAACGAGCTGTTTGATGAGGAAGGGGGAGACAAGGCAGCAGAGGGCATGGCGGGGGAGATCCGCATGGGGCAGCTGGGGCACGTGGGGGTGGCGCTGGGGGCGGCCGTGCTGGGGCTGAGGCACCTTAGGAGGCTGTTCAATGCCCGGTTTCAGCCCATTACTCGCCCCTTGTTTCCCCACTCCCTCACCTCTTTCCCTTCCACCCCTCCCCATCTTCCATCCCGCACCGTCCCCATCTTCCATCCCGCACCCTCCCAGGTTCTTGAATGAGTTGTTTGACGAGGAAGGGGGAGACAAGGCAGCGGAGGGCATGGCGGGGGAGATCCGCATGGGGCAGCTGGGGCACGTGGGGGTGGCGCTGGGGGCGGCAGTTCTGGGGCTGAGGCACCTGGGGCTGTCGGGGTGGAACCAGGCGGAGTGCTTCTGCCTTGAGAACGAGCTGGCGTCCTGGCAGGCCGCTGGCATCGGCAGCGCAGGTGAGATGAACCCCACCACCTTGACCTGAAAGGGGAAGGGGCGGGACACCTGGGGCTCTTACTTGATATGAAGGGGTTCAGAGGAGGGCCGCAGCACCTGAGGCTGTCTGTCCGGGTGGAACCAGGCGGAGTGCTTCTGCCTTGAGAATGAGCTGGCGTACTGGCAGGCTGCTGGAATCGGCAGCGCAGGTGAGACGAACTGGATACTCCTGATGCTGGTACCGTGAATCTGACACCTTGATTAGGAAGGGAGGAGGGCGAGACAGCTGGGGCTGCAGCACCTGGGGCTGTCCGGGTGGAACCAGGCGGAGTGCTTTTGCCTTGAGAACGCGCTGGCGTCCTGGCAGGCCGCTGGCATCGGCAGTGCAGGTGAGAGCTGGAATTAGTGAAATCCCTGGTGCTGAAACAGAAATCGTCAATCCCACCGTCTTCAGCTCATGACCTGCGGTGGTGGGCGCTGAGGCTCAAGGCACACACATTAAGACATGGCACTCGGGAGCACACACTGACTGACACACACTCGCACACTCTCTTCACCCCCTATCCACCACGTGTGGCATCGGAGCATGACCTGCGGTGGTGGGCGCTGAGGCTCAAGGCACACACATTAAGACATGGCACTCGGGAGCACACACTGACTGACACACACTCGCACACTCTCTTCACCCCCTATCCACCACGTGTGGCATCGGAGCATGACCTGCGGTGGTGGGCGCTGAGGCTCAAGGCACACACATTAAGACATGGCACTCGGGAGCACACACTGACTGACACACACTCGCACACTCTCTTCACCCCCTATCCACCACGTGTGGCATCGGAGCATGACCTACGGTGGTGGGCGCTGAGGCTCAAGGCCTCTCTGGATCGTATGAGGCGACTCACAGAGGCATTCACGGAGACACACATGCACACTGATACAAACACACACACATAAACACCCACTTCACCCCCTATCCACCAGGTGTGGCATCAGAGCACGACCTGCGGTGGTGGGCGCTGAGGATCAAGGCCTCTCTGGATCGTATGAGGCGACTCACAGAGGCATTCACGGAGACACACATGCACACTGATACAAACACACACACATAAACACCCACTTCACCCCCTATCCACCAGGTGTGGCATCGGAGCATGATCTGCGGTGGTGGGCGCTGAGGATCAAGGCTTCTCTGAACCGCATGAGGCGACTCACAGAGGCCTTCACTGAGACACACATGCACACTGATACAAACACACACACATAAACACCCACTTCACCCCCTATCCACCAGGTGTGGCATCAGAGCACGACCTGCGGTGGTGGGCGCTGAGGATCAAGGCTTCTCTGGACCGCATGAGGCGACTCACGGAGGCATTCACTGAGACCACGCTGGAGCTCTTCTTTGAGCCCTCGCAGGTGCGTGTGTGTGTGGGGTTGTACTAACAGCCGTGCGTAGTGTGCAGTGTGCAGTTGCACAGTGTGCAGCGTGCAGCATTGCGTGAGGGTGAAGCTGAGTGAGCAGCACTCACAGAGGCCTTCACCAAGACCATGCTGGAGCTCTTCTTCGAGCCCTCGCAGGTGCGTGTGGGTGAACTAACGGTAGTGTGCAGTGTGCAGTGCCCAGTGTGCAGTGCCCAGTGTGCAGTGTGCAGCAGTGGGTCGGGGTGACTCTGATTGCATGAGGCGACTCACAGAGGCATTCACCGAGACCACGCTCGAGCTCTTCTTCGAGCCCTCGCAGGTGCGTGTGGGTGAACTAACGGTAGTGTGCAGTGTGCAGTGCCCAGTGTGCAGTGCCCAGTGTGCAGTGTGCAGCAGTGGGTCGGGGTGACTCTGATTGCATGAGGCGACTCACAGAGGCATTCACCGAGACCACGCTCGAGCTCTTCTTCGAGCCCTCGCAGGTGCGTGCGTGGGGATGCCTCACCTACCAGGTGCGCTCGTGGGAGTGCTGTTGTAGCTCGTTCAAGCATGTGCCTCTCTACCCAGGTACACAGTAACGTTGAGTGCAAGCATCACTCACAGGGCTCTCGCATCTGTAGGGTGTTTTTGAGAATTCTCGCAGTAACGTTGAGTGCAAGCAGCACTCACAGGGCTCTCGCATCTGTAGGGTGTTTTTGAGAATTCTCGCAGTAACGTTGAGTTGAGTGCAAGCAGCACTCACAGAGGCTTTCACTGAGAACACGTCGTTGGAGCTCCTCCGCTTTGAGCCCTCACAGATGTGATATCCCATCCCACGCATGGCGCCATGCCACAACTCCACCCATGATCTCCCTCTTTTCCCCATCAAACTCTTCCCAGCATCCCAATGCTACCCATTCTCTCCCTGTCCCTTACCCTTCCCACAGTCTCTCCCTGTCCCTTACCCTTCTCACAGTCTCTCCCTGTCCCTTACCCTTCCCACAGTCTCTCCCTGTCCCTTACCCTTCCCACAGTCTCTCCCTGTCCCTTACCCTTCCCACAGTCTCTCCCTGTCCCTTACCCTTCCCACAGTCTCTCCCTGTCCCTTACCCTTCCCACAGTCTCTCCCTGTCCCTTACCCTTCCCACAGTCTCTCCCTGTCCCTTACCCTTCCCACAGTCTCTCCCTGTCCCTTACCCTTCCCACAGTCTCTCCCTGTCCCTTACCCTTCCCACAGTCTCTCCTCTCCCTTACCCTTCCCTCAGTCTCCCCCGTCCCTACCCTCTCCCACAGTCTTCCCTGTCTCATCTTTCCACAGTCTCCCCTGTCCTTTCTTCTTCCCACAGTCTCCCCCATCCCTCTTCCCCCATTCCTGTTGCCCACTTTTCCAGCTTCTGCCCCCGTTACTCCACGTGGCAGAAGCTGGGCCACGCACTGGGAATCGAGGAGACTTTTGAGTCGTTTGACAAGTCTCCTTCCGTTCCTTCTTTCCCCTGTCTCCTGCTCACCCTTTCCCACTTTTCCACGTGGCAGAAGCTGGGCCACGCACTGGGAATCGAGGAGAACGCAGTACGGACTTTTGCAGAGGCGGAGATCCGATCCAGGTGAGATATGATTCATGCGAGATTTGGTCCTGGTGAGATATGATTCAGGTGAGATTGGATTCAGGTAAGATATGATCCAGGTGAGATTTGAACCAGGTGAAATTCGATCCATTAAAGATTCGAGATTAAATCCAGGTGAGATCTGAGCCAGCTCACCCTCCCCTCTTCTCCCCCCCCCCCCCCCCCCCCCCCTCACCCACCCCGTCTTCAGTGTGGTGTTTCAGCTGGCGAAGCTCACCTCGCTGCTGCTGCGCGTGATGCGGTCGGTGCTGGGAGATGAATTATGTGTGATGTGTCTAGTGTCGCCTCAACCTTCCTCTCCCCTCCCCCCCACCTCCCCTCCCCTCCCTTCCCATCCTCCCCTCACCAATGTGGTGTTTCAGCTGGCGAAGCTCACCTCGCTGCTGCTGCGCGTGATGCGGTCGGTGCTGGGAGATGAATTATGTGTGATGTGTCTAGTGTCGCCTCAACCTTCCTCTCCCCTCCCCCCCACCTCCCCTCCCCTCCCTTCCCATCCTCCCCTCACCAGTGTGGTGTTTCAGCTGGCGAAGCTCACCTCCCTGCTGCTGCGTGTGATGCGATCCGTGCTGGGAGCCGAGGGCTGGGACGTGCTTGTTCCTGGCACTGCTGTGGGGAAGCTCGTGGAGGTGAGAGAGGGCGAGGGTGGGTGAAGAAGGGCTTTAGGGTGCATTGAAAGTGAGGGCTGGGACGTGCTTGTTCCGGGCACTGCTGTGGGCAAGCTCGTGGAGGTGAGTGGTGGTTCGGTTATTGAGATGATGCTTGAGGCTCCTAAAAAATGCTCACCTCGCTGCTGCTGCGCGCGACGCGGTCGGCCCTGGGAGCCGAGGGTTGGGACGTGCTTGTTCCTGGCACTGCTGTGGGCAAGCTGGTGGAGGTGAGTGGTGGAGGGGAGACAGATTGGGCTCAATGGGGCTCAAAACACCCTGCCATTTGCGCTTTAGGGAACATCACAACCGAATAATGAGATGTGCTCGTGCCCGGTGCTGCAGTGGGCAAGCTCCCAAGTAGGAAGCTTGGAGTAAGATGCGAAGCACTGTGTCGACTTTTGAGGCGCCTCAAAAGTCGTCTGCTGTGGGCAAGCTCGCAAATAGGAAGCTTCGAGTAGGATGCGAAGCACTGTGTGTCCCGTGGCCTCCGGTCCCGTGTGAGCAAGCTTTGCAAACGTTCTGCGTCCAAAGCTTACACTCTCTCGCACCGAAGGCGCCTTTAGGCTGTTTTAAGAGTGGGCAATGGAAACCGAAAATCAACCTTATCAATCCTCTGACTTTTCCCTGAATTCTCGGTCATCTTGTTGTGCATCCAAGCCATTCCGCCCCTAACATGGGTTTGCGTGGACAATAAGCCGAGTCTACTTTTGAGGCGCCTCAAACATCGCCTCAAAAATAGCCGAGTCTACTTTTGAGTCGACTCAAAAACCAACTCGGTTCATCGTCACGTCACCCACACTCATCTCGTTGTGCATTCTATCCATTCCGCCCCTAACATGGCCTCAGGTGGAGTAATTTTGAGACGTCTCAAAAGTTGAGACGTCTCAAAGCTCGGTTCATCGTCACCCACACTTATCTCGTTGTGCATCCTATCCATTCCTATCCATTCCGCCCCTAACGTGGCCTCAAATGGAGCACATAGCCCCCCACCTTCTTGCAACACTGCAGGAGGAGGTAGGGGTGGTGCTGCTGAGGATACTGTCTAGTCCGATGAAAACCTCTCGTAACTTCCCCATCTTCCTCATTCTGTCTTCATCCGCCCTCCCTCCTCTCCTCTGCCTCAGGTGGAGCGCATTGACCCTGACCTCCTCGCTACATTGAAGGGGGAGCAGGGGGTGGTGCTGCTGGTGCAGCGTGCGGAGGGAGACGAGGAGGTGAGTGGATGAGAGGTGGTGTGTGGTTGGAAGGTGGGTGTGTGGTTGGAAGGTGGGTGTGTGGTTGGAAGGTGGGTGTGTGGTTGGAAGGTGGGTGTGTGGTTGGAAGGTGGGTGTGTGGTTGGAAGGGGGTGTGTGGTTGGAAGGTGGGTGTGTGGTTGGAAGGTGGGTGTGTGGTTGGAAGGTGGGTGTGTGGTTGGAAGGTGGGTGTGTGGTTGGAAGGTGGGTGTGTGGTTGGAAGGTGGGTGTGTGGTTGGAAGGTGTGGTGTGTGGTTGGAAGGTGGGTGTGTGGTTGGAAGGTGGGTGTGTGGTTGGAAGGTGGGTGTGTGGTTGGAAGGTGGGTGTGTGGTTGGAAGGTGGGTGTGTGGTTGGAAGGTGGGTGTGTGGTTGGAAGGTGGGTGTGTGGTTGGAAGGTGGGTGTGTGGTTGGAAGGTGGGTGTGTGGTTGGAAGGTGGGTGTGTGGTTGGAAGGTGGGTGTGTGGTTGGAAGGTGGGTGTGTGGTTGGAAGGTGGGTGTGTGGTTGGAAGGTGGGTGTGTGGTTGGAAGGTGGGTGTGTGGTTGGAAGGTGGGTGTGTGGTTGGAAGGTGGGTGTGTGGTTGGAAGGTGGGTGTGTGGTTGGAAGGTGGGTGTGTGGTTGGAAGGTGGGTGTGTGGTTGGAAGGTGGGTGTGTGGTTGGAAGGTGGGTGTGTGGTTTGGAAGGTGGGTGTGTGGTTGGAAGGTGGGTGTGTGGTTGGAAGGTGGGTGTGTGGTTGGAAGGTGGGTGTGTGGTTGGAAGGTGGGTGTGTGGTTGGAAGGTGGGTGTGTGGTTGGAAGGTGGGTGTGTGGTTGGAAGGTGGGTGTGTGGTTGGAAGGTGGGTGTGTGGTTGGAAGGTGGGTGTGTGGTTGGAAGGTGGGTGTGTGGTTGGAAGGTGGGTGTGTGGTTGGAAGGTGGGTGTGTGGTTGGAAGGTGGGTGTGTGGTTGGAAGGTGGGTGTGTGGTTGGAAGGTGGGTGTGTGGTTGGAAGGTGGGTGTGTGGTTGGAAGGTGGGTGTGTGGTTGGAAGGTGGGTGTGTGGTTGGAAGGTGGGTGTGTGGTTGGAAGGTGGGTGTGTGGTTGGAAGGTGGGTGTGTGGTTGGAAGGTGGGTGTGTGGTTGGAAGGTGGGTGTGTGGTTGGAAGGTGGGTGTGTGGTTGGAAGGTGGGTGTGTGGTTGGAAGGTGGGTGTGTGGTTGGAAGGTGGGTGTGTGGTTGGAAGGTGGGTGTGTGGTTGGAAGGTGGGTGTGTGGTTGGAAGGTGGGTGTGTGGTTGGAAGGTGGGTGTGTGGTTGGAAGGTGGTGTGTGGTTGGAAGGTGGGTGTGTGGTTGGAAGGTGGGTGTGTGGTTGGAAGGTGGGTGTGTGGTTGGAAGGTGGGTGTGTGGTTGGAAGGTGGGTGTGTGGTTGGAAGGTGGGTGTGTGGTTGGAAGGTGGGTGTGTGGTTGGAAGGTGGGTGTGTGGTTGGAAGGTGGGTGTGTGGTTGGAAGGTGGGTGTGTGGTTGGAAGGTGGGTGTGTGGTTGGAAGGTGGGTGTGTGGTTGAAGGTGGGTGTGTGGTTGGAAGGTGGGTGTGTGGTTGGAAGGTGGGTGTGTGGTTGGAAGGTGGGTGTGTGGTTGGAAGGTGGGTGTGTGGTTGGAAGGTGGGTGTGTGGTTGGAAGGTGGGTGTGTGGTTGGAAGGTGGGTGTGTGGTTGCGAGGTGGGTGTGTGGTTGGAAGGTGGGTGTGTGGTTGGAAGGTGGGTGTGTGGTTGGAAGGTGGGTGTGTGGTTGGAAGGTGGGTGTGTGGTTGGAAGGTGGGTGTGTGGTTGGAAGGTGGGTGTGTGGTTGGAAGGTGGGTGTGTGGTTGGAAGGTGGGTGTGTGGTTGGAAGGTGGGTGTGTGGTTGGAAGGTGGGTGTGTGGTTGGAAGGTGGGTGTGTGGTTGGAAGGTGGGTGTGTGGTTGGAAGGTGGGTGTGTGGTTGGAAGGTGGGTGTGTGGTTGGAAGGTGGTGTGTGGTTGGAAGGTGGGTGTGTGGTTGGAAGGTGGGTGTGTGGTTGGAAGGTGGGTGTGTGGTTGGAAGGTGGGTGTGTGGTTGGAAGGTGGGTGTGTGGTTGGAAGGTGGGTGTGTGGTTGGAAGGTGGGTGTGTGGTTGGAAGGTGGGTGTGTGGTTGGAAGGTGGGTGTGTGGTTGGAAGGTGGGTGTGTGGTTGGAAGGTGGGTGTGTGGTTGGAAGGTGGGTGTGTGGTTGGAAGGTGGGTGTGTGGTTGGAAGGTGGGTGTGTGGTTGGAAGGTGGGTGTGTGGTTGGAAGGTGGGTGTGTGGTTGGAAGGTGGGTGTGTGGTTGGAAGGTGGGTGTGTGGTTGGAAGGTGGGTGTGTGGTTGGAAGGTGGGTGTGTGGTTGGAAGGTGGGTGTGTGGTTGGAAGGTGGGTGTGTGGTTGGAAGGTGGGTGTGTGGTTGGAAGGTGGGTGTGTGGTTGGAAGGTGGGTGTGTGGTTGGAAGGTGGGTGTGTGGTTGGTTGGAAGGTGGGTGTGTGGTTGGAAGGTGGGTGTGTGGTTGGAAGGTGGGTGTGTGGTTGGAAGGTGGGTGTGTGGTTGGAAGGTGGGTGTGTGGTTGGAAGGTGGGTGTGTGGTTGGAAGGTGGGTGTGTGGTTGGAAGGTGGGTGTGTGGTTGGAAGGTGGGTGTGTGGTTGGAAGGTGGGTGTGTGGTTGGAAGGTGGGTGTGTGGTTGGAAGGTGGGTGTGTGGTTGGAAGGTGGGTGTGTGGTTGGAAGGTGGGTGTGTGGTTGGAAGGTGGGTGTGTGGTTGGAAGGTGGGTGTGTGGTTGGAAGGTGGGTGTGTGGTTGGAAGGTGGGTGTGTGGTTGGAAGGTGGGTGTGTGGTTGGAAGGTGGGTGTGTGGTTGGAAGGTGGGTGTGTGGTTGGAAGGTGGGTGTGTGGTTGGAAGGTGGGTGTGTGGTTGGAAGGTGGGTGTGTGGTTGGAAGGTGGGTGTGTGGTTGGAAGGTGGGTGTGTGGTTGGAAGGTGGGTGTGTGGTTGGAAGGTGGGTGTGTGGTTGGAAGGTGGGTGTGTGGTTGGAAGGTGGGTGTGTGGTTGGAAGGTGGGTGTGTGGTTGGAAGGTGGGTGTGTGGTTGGAAGGTGGGTGTGTGGTTGGAAGGTGGGTGTGTGGTTGGAAGGTGGGTGTGTGGTTGGAAGGTGGGTGTGTGGTTGGAAGGTGGGTGTGTGGTTGGAAGGTGGGTGTGTGGTTGGAAGGTGGGTGTGTGGTTGGAAGGTGGGTGTGTGGTTGGAAGGTGGGTGTGTGGTTGGAAGGTGGGTGTGTGGTTGGAAGGTGGGTGTGTGGTTGGAAGGTGGGTGTGTGGTTGGAAGGTGGGTGTGTGGTTGGAAGGTGGGTGTGTGGTTGGAAGGTGGGTGTGTGGTTGGAAGGTGGGTGTGTGGTTGGAAGGTGGGTGTGTGGTTGGAAGGTGGGTGTGTGGTTGGAAGGTGGGTGTGTGGTTGGAAGGTGGGTGTGTGGTTGGAAGGTGGGTGTGTGGTTGGAAGGTGGTGTGTGGTTGGAAGGGGTGTGTGGTTGGAAGGTGGGTGTGTGGTTGGAAGGTGGGTGTGTGGTTGGAAGGTGGGTGTGTGGTTGGAAGGTGGGTGTGTGGTTGGAAGGTGGGTGTGTGGTTGGAAGGTGGGTGTGTGGTTGGAAGGTGGGTGTGTGGTTGGAAGGTGGGTGTGTGGTTGAAGGTGGGTGTGTGGTTGGAAGGTGGGTGTGTGGTTGGAAGGTGGGTGTGTGGTTGGAAGGTGGGTGTGTGGTTGGAAGGTGGGTGTGTGGTTGGAAGGTGGGTGTGTGGTTGGAAGGTGGGTGTGTGGTTGGAAGGTGGGTGTGTGGTTGGAAGGTGGGTGTGTGGTTGGAAGGTGGGTGTGTGGTTGGAAGGTGGGTGTGTGGTTGGAAGGTGGGTGTGTGGTTGGAAGGTGGGTGTGTGGTTGGAAGGTGGGTGTGTGGTTGGAAGGTGGGTGTGTGGTTGGAAGGTGGGTGTGTGGTTGGAAGGTGGGTGTGTGGTTGGAAGGTGGGTGTGTGGTTGGAAGGTGGGTGTGTGGTTGGAAGGTGGGTGTGTGGTTGGAAGGTGGGTGTGTGGTTGGAAGGTGGGTGTGTGGTTGGAAGGTGGGTGTGTGGTTGGAAGGTGGGTGTGTGGTTGGAAGGTGGGTGTGTGGTTGGAAGGTGGGTGTGTGGTTGGAAGGTGGGTGTGTGGTTGGAAGGTGGGTGTGTGGTTGGAAGGTGGGTGTGTGGTTGGAAGGTGGGTGTGTGGTTGGAAGGTGGGTGTGTGGTTGGAAGGTGGGTGTGTGGTTGGAAGGTGGGTGTGTGGTTGGAAGGTGGGTGTGTGGTTGGAAGGTGGGTGTGTGGTTGGAAGGTGGTGGGTGGTTGGAAGGTGGGTGTGTGGTTGGAAGGTGGGTGTGTGGTTGGAAGGTGGGTGTGTGGTTGGAAGGTGGGTGTGTGGTTGGAAGGTGGGTGTGTGGTTGGAAGGTGGGTGTGTGGTTGGAAGGTGGGTGTGTGGTTGGAAGGTGGGTGTGTGGTTGGAAGGTGGGTGTGTGGTTGGAAGGTGGGTGTGTGGTTGGAAGGTGGGTGTGTGGTTGGAAGGTGGTGTGTGGTTGGAAGGTGGGTGTGTGTTGGAAGGTGGGTGTGTGGTTGGAAGGTGGGTGTGTGGTTGGAAGGTGGGTGTGTGGTTGGAAGGTGGGTGTGTGGTTGGAAGGTGGGTGTGTGGTTGGAAGGTGGGTGTGTGGTTGGAAGGTGGGTGTGTGGTTGGAAGGTGGGTGTGTGGTTGGAAGGTGGGTGTGTGGTTGGAAGGTGGGTGTGTGGTTGGAAGGTGGGTGTGTGGTTGGAAGGTGGGTGTGTGGTTGGAAGGTGGGTGTGTGGTTGGAAGGTGGGTGTGTGGTTGGAAGGTGGGTGTGTGGTTGGAAGGTGGGTGTGTGGTTGGAAGGTGGGTGTGTGGTTGGAAGGTGGGTGTGTGGTTGGAAGGTGGGTGTGTGGTTGGAAGGTGGGTGTGTGGTTGGAAGGTGGGTGTGTGGTTGGAAGGTGGGTGTGTGGTTCGAAGGTGGGGGTGTGTGGTTGGAAGGTGGGTGTGTGGTTGGAAGGTGGGTGTGTGGTTGGAAGGTGGGTGTGTGGTTGGAAGGTGGGTGTGTGGTTGGAAGGTGGGTGTGTGGTTGGAAGGTGGGTGTGTGGTTGGAAGGTGGGTGTGTGGTTGGAAGGTGGGTGTGTGGTTGGAAGGTGGGTGTGTGGTTGGAAGGTGGGTGTGTGGTTGGAAGGTGGGTGTGTGGTTGGAAGGTGGGTGTGTGGTTGGAAGGTGGGTGTGTGGTTGGAAGGTGGGTGTGTGGTTGGAAGGTGGGTGTGTGGTTGGAAGGTGGGTGTGTGGTTGGAAGGTGGGTGTGTGGTTGGAAGGTGGGTGTGTGGTTGGAAGGTGGGTGTGTGGTTGGAAGGTGGGTGTGTGGTTGGAAGGTGGGTGTGTGGTTGGAAGGTGGGTGTGTGGTTGGAAGGTGGGTGTGTGGTTCGAAGGTGGGTGTGTGGTTCGAAGGTGGGTGTGTGGTTCGAAGGTGGGTGTGTGGTTGGAAGGTGGGTGTGTGGTTGGAAGGTGGGTGTGTGGTTGGAAGGTGGGTGTGTGGTTGGAAGGTGGGTGTGTGGTTGGAAGGTGGGTGTGTGGTTGGAAGGTGGGTGTGTGGTTGGAAGGTGGGTGTGTGGTTGGAAGGTGGGTGTGTGGTTGGAAGGTGGGTGTGTGGTTCGAAGGTGGGTGTGTGGTTGGAAGGTGGGTGTGTGGTTGGAAGGTGGGTGTGTGGTTGGAAGGTGGGTGTGTGGTTGGAAGGTGGGTGTGTGGTTGGAAGGTGGGTGTGTGGTTGGAAGGTGGGTGTGTGGTTGGAAGGTGGGTGTGTGGTTGGAAGGTGGGTGTGTGGTTGGAAGGTGGGTGTGTGGTTGGAAGGTGGGTGTGTGGTTGGAAGGTGGGTGTGTGGTTGGAAGGTGGGTGTGTGGTTGGAAGGTGGGTGTGTGGTTGGAAGGTGGGTGTGTGGTTGGAAGGTGGGTGTGTGGTTGGAAGGTGGGTGTGTGGTTGGAAGGTGGGTGTGTGGTTGGAAGGTGGGTGTGTGGTTGGAAGGTGGGTGTGTGGTTGGAAGGTGGGTGTGTGGTTGGAAGGTGGGTGTGTGGTTCGAAGGTGGGTGTGTGGTTGGAAGGTGGGTGTGTGGTTGGAAGGTGGGTGTGTGGTTGGAAGGTGGGTGTGTGGTTGGAAGGTGGGTGTGTGGTTGTAAGGTGGGTGTGTGGTTG